>JAHUTJ010050296.1:0-14527 GCA_036250325.1 Characodon lateralis
CTCTTACTGGTGCAATGTGCAATCAATGAAGACTGGCTACCAGGCTGGTCCAATTTAGCCATGAAACCTCCCACACTAAAATGACAGGTGTTCCAGTTTCATTGTCCGACCCCTGTAAGTTCAGTCCATTTACCATTTATCCTAAAATCCTAACAAATTGAGCAAAATAAATGTTTATCACCAGCTAATGTAGCTAGTTACATGTTTTGCAGTTCTATGAGACACAACGTAAAGGACAAATAAGTTTAACAGTATGAAAATTTCCTCTGTGGGTCACTAGAGGGAGCTATTGATGTTAGCACAGCAACAAAAATCATTGATACAACTCAGTTATGAGGTTTTAATGATCTGTTCTAATGGTTTATTTTCAAATAGGAAAAACTAGACCTGAGATTATTGTTTTGTATTTTTATTGTCATGTTATTTTAGCGGCGAGACGGCGAGCTTTATTGTGCGGCTCTTGCAGACAAGAACCAGCAGCTGGAGACTCAGCTTGCTGAACTGAAAGAGAGATACAAACAGGAGGTAAGGCACGATAACCAGAAAGCCTCAGTTTCATGCTTTTATATTCAGGGTATTTATGGAATAAGCAAAGCTTTCAATCAGATTTTACATAGGAATATACTGCGACCCAAGTAGTGATAATATAGTATATTGTATGTTTTCACTGAGGCAGTCATTGTCATCTTTTTTTTCCTGTCAAAGAAAATAATTTTGAACAACATTCAAGACTTCCAGAGGATTTTTCCTTCACTGAAGCAGACAGTTACCATGGCGAGGATCAACAAAGTAAGTCACACACAAACAGATAAAGCTCATAAGGACTGAAACAATTTATCAGCTTTATTTGAATTTTATTTATATATATATATATATATGAAAATCACAACAAAATGTTCATTTTGAATTTAAAAGTTTGCAAAAGCAATCTCTCTACAGCTCCAACAGTGATTTGAGCACATTTCTGATACTCTATATAAGGCACATCCACAATAACATTAAATGTCTTTTTTTTTTCATACAACACAATTTTTTCTCCTGCATTTGGACCTCTCATCCAAATAAACATAATAGTTTGTGTTGAAATTAGATTTTTAGTGACAGTTTTGTTTGTGTGTGTAATTCAAAGGTTACTCATGCTTTTGTGCATGCTCACCATTTCTGTGAGCGCTGAAGAACAAAAGCTAATTAAAAGGAAATATTTCTGTGAGTGAAAAGTTCCAAAGTACCATTCATGTAAATGCCGAATTCTGACGTTTCTAAGAAAACTTGGTTTTATATCAAACAAGTGCTAAAAATGAACTGGACCATGGCCTGTGAGTATTTTGGCAAAAACTTCACATGGCAAACCTGTTGTTTATCACCATGGGGATCAATAATAATGTATTTCCAGGGGTTACAAACACTTTTCTGCTGTTTTGAAATGTCAAATTGGTCTTAAAATGTGAAACATTATTGGTTTGATTGACAAGACCGAGAGTTTGGATTAAAAAAAAGAATTGTTCAATCACAAGATGCAAATAAGAGCTCTAGACAGAAAGATTTGCAGACAGCTTTCTGAAAACTCGCCAAATATGATTTAAATAGTGGTACAATGCTGCAGAAATGTCAGTAAGACTTGTTATGTTGGAATTTTTCCCAATAAGCATTCTTGTGCATTTATATCTGAAATCAGGTTTATTCTCATGAGTAAAATAACATGTTTTATTGTCATTTTGTGTTCTCAGCTGGAAGACCAATTGAAAGAAAGTGACACCCTTCGAGAAACAATGGAAAGTGAACTCAAGGCTGAAATAAGAGATCTGAAGGTAAGAGGAAGAGTTTCATTCATCGTTCATGTCTCTTATTAGTTTGAAAACATAAAACCAGCTGTAAATCTTGGTGCAACTGTTTATAGGAAAACCAAGAAGAGTTTTACTTCATTAGCGTGAGGCTTTTTCTTCTTTAAGGCAGTTATCACATAACAAGAACAAATTTTAATTATTCTCCGACCAAAGTGACTACCTGCTCACCTAAATTTGCCACCTCCTGCTCTATTTACTATATGTTATATGCTGTCCACACTGAAACAAGACTGGCTTATAGAAATGTAAACTTGTTACAAGCTTCTGGTTCATGCTTTCGTGCTGATAAAAAGTGATCCCTTGCACTTTTTTTCAGTTTTTTTGCAGTCAAACCTGTACTGTATCTTTAGGATTTTTCAAAAAATATTTAACATGAGACCAAGACGAAGCTGTTTGCAGATTCTGACTACATTTTTTAATGAAAAACTCCTATCCAAACCAGCATGGCTCTATGTAAGAAAGTAACTATCCCCAGTGTTGTCTCACTGGACTCCCAAAGCCTTAGAAAGAGTTTTGTAACATTTTTCACACTGATCAATGTCAGTAACTTTGTATTTAATCTGAATTTCTTTAGATCGGGCAAAATTCTGTTCCTTTTACCTACTTCATGTTGTAAGGGAGGTTCTTTTAAAAGGACTTCTTGATTGTACAGGTCTGGCAGTAATCAGGCCCGGGAGTGGTTAGGGAATTTAACTTGGCTTTCAGATAATGTGGTTTCTAACACTTTACATTTATTCAAGTCATCTTTGTCTTTTATTTTAAAATTTGCTTCAGATATGAAGCAGTTAGGTCTGACCAAAAAGACATGATAAAAGAAATTGGCAAACTGCTATAAAGCTCAGGTTATTGGGTGTATTTGTTTGGTTTGGATGAAAACATCTTCTGTAAACAAATATTGCAGAAGTTTTTATTTGTGTTTTTAGGAAACATTGTTTTGGTCTCCACACAGTCTAAAGGTTGGATATTAATCTTCTTTCTGTTCGCCCCAGGACAGCCATCAGGAGGCTGACTTGAAAGTGTGGCAGAAAGATGAGGAACTGAAGAACACCACTGCGAGACTGATGGAAATGACTGAGAAGTACAACAAGCAGCAGAACTTGGTTGGTTCTTTTTCTTCATTTCGACTTGGCATTAAAAATGTCCCATATAGCATGTAATTCTGCTGGAACAGGATGTCTTTTCTTTTCTCACATGAATCCAAGAGTGAAACGCAGTCTCTGATAGAGAAGAATCAGGAGTTAGAGAAGAAGCTGACACAACTTAAGGAGTACGAGCAGCAGGTACAAATCCTACCATGTTGTCCTGTTTAGATTTACTGAATAGAACGTGATTCTCAAGACTTGGAGCTTGAAATGTAAAGATTGAGAGAAGCCTTCGGATTTGCTGGTCATGTTTTCTTTCTGTGGCTTCAGTCAGATGCTGGAGTCCTGCAGGAGCTGAAGGATGAACAACAGAAGAGGGAGAATGCAGAAAAAACCCTGCAGGAGCTGGAAAGAGAAGTAAAAAGCAAGGACCAAAAGGTTAGTAACTTTATAGCAGGCTCCTGGCTTATTGCGCAACATTTTTCAGCTTCTTCTTCTCGTTGTCATACAGTGCAAATTCTGTTTATACATATAATTGGTAAAAAAATAAAAAGATATCTACATTTCGAGGTCTAACTGATAGACTTGGCACCAATCCCTCATACTGAGCATGCTTTCGGTAGACCAGCATAACCCTGTATGAGCAGGCTTTGTAGGGTTTAATGGGGTGTGAACTCTACGTTAATGGTAGGAACGTTTAAATGTATAAGTCATATGTTAACGGCATTTCTGTTTTTCTATATTATGTCCTCGTAGCTAACGAGTTTATTAAATAAGGTGGAAAATCTCCATCAGGCGTTGAAAAGGACAGAAAACTCCCAGCAGGTGTTGATGAAGGAGCTAAAGAACCACAAGCAGGTGTAGCCTTAATTTACAGCTTCTGGAAATAAATATGCATAATCTCTAAGTGCCACCTTGACTCAAAATGCATTATGACCTACAATATTATGAAAAATAATAATACTCATACTGGCTTCTAATTATGTTAAAAGTCGGTCCTCAGTTCTTGTGCTGAAATCGTCCTTCAACATGCATTTCTCTGTCTGTTCGCGACAGAACAACCAGCAGCCTGGAAGATCTCTGGCCATTGAGGAGCTGAAGACCACGCAGCTGAAACAGGATCTCCAGATGACACCGATCGGGGACCTCTTCAAAGAGGTAGCACAGCATGTTTACACCTGGAAAAACCGGTTTACACCTGTAAACATTTTCCACTCGCTGACTGCCTTTTCTGTAACATACTGAAGAAACAAAGACACACAAACTAAGTGTTTCCTATTTACTTTTGCTTCAAAATATTGTACAATATTAGAAAAATATGTGATTTTGTGGCGACTGTGGCTCAGTGACAAGTCGTTGTCTTGGGTTCAGTTCCAGCTTCCTCCTGCCATATGTCAATGTGCTCCTGGGCAAGGCGCTTTCCTCAAATTGCCTGCCGATCTGCATATCGGTGTATGAATGTTGTGTGCGTTAGTGAGTGCGTCTGCATGAAGCGCTTTTAGTGGGTAGTATGACTGGAAAAGCACTATATTAGTTCAGTCCATTTACCATTTATCCTAAAATCCTAACAAATTGAGCAAAATAAATGTTCACCACCAGCTAATGTAGCTAGTTACATGCTTTGCAGTTCGTCTGAGACACAAAGTAAAGGACAAATAAGTTTAACAGTATGAAAATTTCCTCTGTGGGTCACTAGAGGGAGCTATTTATGGTAGCACAGCAACAAAAATCGTTGATACAACTCAGTTATGAGGCTTTAATGATCTGTTCTGATGGTTTATTTTCAAATAGGAAAAACTAGACCTGAGATGATTGTTTTGTATTTCTATTGTCATGTTATTTCAGTGGCGAGACTGCAAGCTTTATTGTGCGGCTCTTGCAGACAAGAACCAGCAGCTGGAGACTCAGCTTGCTGAACTGAAAGAGAGATACAAACAGGAGGTAAGGCACGATAACCAGAAAGCCTCAGTTTCATGCTTTTATATGCAGCGGTGCTGAATAAAATCTTTTGAGGTTGCAGTTTAGAAAAATAATCAAGGAGGAGCAACAGTGGAGGGAGGAGCTTGAGGTAGAGGTGAGGAATCTGAGGATGCAGCTGGAAAAAAAAGAATGAGGTTAATTTCTGCTTTACAACATTTCTCCCGTTTTTTTTTTGAACATTTACTCAGGATCAAGCACTAATTACCTAATTTGTAAATGTCCAGTAGTTTTTATTTGACAGTCTGCTTCATATCATCTTTCCCTCTTCAGCTATTTACGGTCCAAGCAGAAGCAGAATCTGAAGCCCATGAAGACACAGCTTCAGTGCCAACAGAGAAAGAGGAAATAGCTGAAGCAGAGGCATCCTAAACCTACATGATGAAGAGATTTTCTGGACAGATCGAGCCTTTCCAGTTAGCTAATCACAACTCTGCAACTGCCTTTTTGTTTAAAGCTTGGAAAGCAGTCAATTGAATCACTTTATTGAATTGATGATGGTGTGATATATTGACTTCTCTTGTGTAAATTCAAGTCTAACATGGTTATTAGAGACAGTCTTATATGAGGGGTCAAAGTAAGAAAAATTAACTGGAAATAAATTGAAGGTGTGAAATACTGAACATGGTAAAATTGAGTGCCCTAAAATCCAACATGTGATTAAGGTCGCCTCTGAGAAAATTTGAATCTGTGAATTTGGAGGCCGCTGTGCCGGGACTGCTGCCGTATTCCGATCTACCGGAAGTAACAAAAAATTACACTGTGAGGGGAGATGAATGATAAAACAGTGTTAAAAATGGAGGCGCTGAATTCAAGGCAGTGAAAAAAAAACAGGCCATGTTAAATTTGATAACCTTATTTCTAACATTAATATTCACCATGTTATCCTTTTAATGACCTCCAAATTCACGGATTCTAATTTTCACAGAGGCGATATTAATCACATGTTGGCTTTTAGGGGACTCAATTTTACCATGTTCAGTATTTCACAACTTTAATCCATTTCAAGTTCATTTTTGTTACTTTGACCCTTATAGGCTAAATGATTTTTACATTAATATCTTATATCTAAAACAAGACATGAAACTTCTTTGTTTCTCTTTTATAACTTAACTTCAATATAAAATGTTTTCAGTTGTGTGTAATCCCTGATTTATAACTACAAATCTTCCTTTGCACATAAAAATGTAATTCAGATTCTTTGACACTGTGAAAATGTAATACTCCATAACAAGATGTTTGATGTCTTCTTTTAAAACTGTGATTTAGTTTTTTTTTGTTTTTTTTTAAGAAAAGATAGAGGCTTCTTTCTCAGCTGAATTTATGGGGCTGACCTGCAGGTCTGGATCCTGGTCTGTATAGAAACACAGGAACATGCGTATAATCTCTTTCAGTATCTACCGAGGGCTTTGTTGCTTTATTTCTTTTAATATGCTCGAGACAGGAAGCATCAGACAGTAGAAAACGGTGACACATGAAACCTGCAGAAGGTTTTTTACAGATGCTGCTGATGTAAACATGTTTTACCTTTCTGTGGTTATAAATTATTCAAAAAACAAAAATGTCCTTGTGTCATTTTTCATATAATGTGCATTTTGTTCAACTAAATGAGTGTGGATTTTTTAGATAATTATAGAGGTTATTCATAGAGCAACTATTTTCAATTAAAATCTCTAAGAAAACATGATTATTTGGTTTAAAGTGACTAAATTGTGACAAGAAAATATATGCCATCCCATTACATGACTTTCATCATTCAAAACTCCACAGATTTACCCATACTCATCACTCAGGTTTTTTCTTAATAAAATACTTTTAATAACTTATATAAGAAAAACATACAAGTGAAACATAAATGTTCTTTGTTTATAATTAGTTGTTGTTTCCCAGCACTTCTGCTGATCAACCGTCCCGGCAACTCGTTCAACAACTTATACAACACCGTAACCACAAGAATGCTAGGAGTTCGGGAAAAAAAAAATCCGTATTTCATGTTCATCTGTGCAGAACATCTCCAAGCTGTTCTTTTCAACCTTGAATGAAAAAAGATTTTGGAATATTTCATAAAACACTTTGCACTTGGTCCAGGGTGTACCCCGCCTCCCGCCCATAGACTGCTGGAGATAGACATCAGCTTCAGAAGAACCTGCTGGTCTGAGCAACCACAGAACTGCAGCTACATCACATCATGAGTGTGTATGCTGATGTGCAAAAAGAAAGTAACAGATTTAACTTTTCTGCTTAACATTACAACTTTTCAGTGTGCAGCAAAACTGAATATACATCTTCATTTGCAGCGGAAAAAAAAATGTTAGCGTTGCATAAGAAAAAAATATTTATTTAACTGTTTCAACCAGAGTTTGTATAATAATATAGCAGCAGTGACATTTAGTCGAAGAAATACCTGATTGAGCTGATTAACCACAATTGATGTCATTACCATGACAACAAACTGACCTTGGTGGTTTCTGCTCAGACGGAGCAGCATTACTGAGAAAAGTGGACCATTTGATAACGATCACAGGAAGCACAAGGTTTCCAAGAACAAAGCGGTGACTCAGCAAGTCCTGCTTCAGATCACATGTACCACTGTTGAGAGACAGCTGCCAGTAAAACAACAAAGGTTCGTTTAAAGTAGTAATGCCAGACTGCTGCCTGACTTTATTCGGAATTTGTTCTAACATCTGCTCTGATAAAACAAACCATGATCAGAGCGAGGATTTATGAGAAAAACAACAGTTTGATCATATCCATCTCTAAGTCTACACATTTGATATTGGTGTCAACAACCACAATGCTACAAAATCCAAAAACAAAAGACTTTTTGTTTGATGGATGCAAAGACATTGAAAAGAGAAGTCATTTTTAAGATTTTATATTATTATTTTAATTAGACTAATTAAACCAAATAAGTGTGTACACATGGGCTGCACGGTGGCGCAGTGTCTTTCAGCAAGAAGGTCTTGGGTTCAATTCCCAGCCGGGGGTCTTTCTGCATGGAGTTTGCATGTTTTCCCTGAATGCGTGGGTTCTCACTGGGTACTCCGGCTTCCTCCCACAGTCCAAAGACATGCCTGTTAGGTTAATTGGTCTCTCTAAATTGCCCTTAGGTGTGTGAATGAGTGTGTGGTTGTTTGTGTGTTGCCCTGCGATGGGCCAGGATGTACCCCGCTTCCCACCCATAGACTGCTGGAGATAGGCACCAGCTTCCCCGCGACCCACTATGGAAGAAGTGGTATAGAAAATGACTGACTGACTGTTTACACATAGTTTGAATGCTACAAATGCATTCAGTGATAAACTTTTAGGGACACATAAGATACACATATTGCGAATCCAACTGTCCTACAAGTGATTTATTCAGAGAAACAAGCATGCTATTAGTTGGCTCTATACGAACACACATCCCTTGTTAACAGCAAAATAATGCAGAACTCTAGCTATGCCATCATGTTCATGCTCTCTCTAAATATCTCTTGTAACAAGATTTCCTGCTTATAAAGTTGTTTAAACCTAATGTATTCAGTCCCAGACCTCAATTACTCACACAGGTGAGTCACTTGGTCTTTAGTAAAGATGAAAAAGTTTGCTGTTTATTCCTGTCATCTCTGTAGGCTTTATAAGTCTGAACCCTTGCCGAAGCCAATCCAGGTCTGAGGACAGGTCTGTATACAACCACAGCAGAGAGTACGGAGGAGTGCCCCTTCTGGAGAAGATCTAAAAAATGCCCGTCATTGGCCAAAAAACAAAAAACACAATAATAAATACAACATCTTAATCAACAATACTAGTTTTCTACATTCTTTATTGTTTAATTTAATTCTTTATTGTTTAATTTTATGTTTTTTCTCTTTCAATCTTAAATTTGCGTATAATTACATGGGAGACCTTCATACTCAAATCAAGTATATGGAAGTAATTCAAAATCAACCTAAAAACACTCTTAACTCTTAATAGTTTTTGATGTTTAATAAAACGTTTTCAACCTCAAGAACATCCTGATGGTTTGAGCAACCCCAGAACCACTGTTACATCAGAGTCTGAGCTTACCTTTCGTTCTGCATTTATGCCTGTTGATTATTCTAGTATACAGCAGAACCGAAGAGTCACATTTACCTGCTGAACAGAGCAAGCTTGATTTGGACCAAATTTACAGTTTCAGATTGAAATAAAACATTGAATTTTCAGTTGATATTTCAGGCTTAACATGGACAGTGTTTATATTTCACTATATCTACCTCAGAAAAAAAGGTAAAAATAAGTCGTGTCTGACCTTGGTGGTTTCTGCACAGACAGAGAAGCATTGCGAAGAAAAAGGAAACGCTAGTGACCACCACAGGAAGTACAATGTTTCCATGAAGGGAGTGCAGCAACTCAGGTCCTGTTTCCTGTCCTGTTTTAGAACAGAGAAACCACAACTCAGAGTCAACTCAGCACAGTGAGACAGCAAAGACTGGTGGCAGCTTCTCTTTCATTCCCCACTGGCACTAGTCAAGATTCTCAATCAGGCAGGTCATGGCCAATCTAAGTGCTTTAAAGTACAGAAAATGTTTCACACCTTATATAAAAATGGAAAACTGGGGAGAAAACTCTTCATCAAAACAAGACAAAAAGTCCAATTGCCTTTTGTTGAAGCATTTTAGGTTATAAACTGGCTGATTTAGGATGAGCCATGCTTTCCGGTACCAAACAGCCATCAGACATCACCGTGAATAGGTTACCCTTTCCAGATTGTTTACACGATCATTTTACATAATTTCGGTGAAAATTATTACAACAATTACTGTACAGGCAGTCTAAGACATCGTGAATCGGTCTGCTTTAAGCTGCCTGCCGTTGTGTATTTGAAGCAGTAGACATGACCATTTATATGTGATGCTCATTATTATTTAAATAAAAATAAAAGGTAAACATCCTCTAAACACACGTCAGCATCATCAAGCAGAATAATCCAGAAAAATAAGCTTTGGATAACGACTGATCTGTTAAAGTGGAGAGGTTTTACATGCACTTCTCTGTACTTAAATTATCTAATTCCTTTAGATATTTTAGGTGAAGATGGCATCAGAGGACTTAACCTTGCTGTCCAGACGACATCTGCATACTGGACAGTAACCATTCCTTTGTTGACTTAATGGAGTATCATTTGTTCATTTTATTTGTAAGTGAGAAAACATACAAAATTACTATGTATTCAACTAAATATTTCACCCACTACATTGCAGAAGTTGCTTTTATGGTTTACTGACCTCTGACACTCAGCCAGCTGTCTGGTGATTCTCCAGCTCCAGATATGTAGCATCTGTAGAGTCCTTCATCGGATTTAGAAACACTGTGTAGAGTTATGTTTCCTGTCCAGCTGCTCCCGATAAAACGCTCATCTTTGTAAAACTTAGTTAGAAGATTTTCAGATAATGTCCTTGTTCTACATCGCAGAACCAGATCGTGCCCCTCCATCACAGGAAGTGCAGGACTCTCAAGGATCAACTCACCATCTGAATAATAAAAAATATCTCTATCATCATAGAATAATGATAAGCATAATGCTGTATGCTACATAATAGTTTGTTTATAATCCTCAAAAAATCTGAGGAGTAAGTTCAACAGCGACAAAACCTGCTTTACAAAAGCCTGCTATAAGACTTTCTAAATTGAGTATGCTCAAAAAAAACCATTGCATTGTTCTCCTTTAATTTAGGCTGTGCAATATAAGGTTTTATTGTATAATTAATTAAAAGGTAAACAATAATAACCTGTGATTATTGTTGAAAGTAGCTACAATAAGTGAGCAAGAGGTTTCCTTCCTAAATGGAGGGCAGACAGTTTATCTATGGAAGAAGATGTTAATTTAAATGAAGACACACAGTTTTGTTATCATTATTGGTTAACAACATAAATGACAAACCAGAGACGTATAAACTACCAAATGAACAGGCTTGACCTCATCATGCTCACTGACTTTATAGATTAGTTCAGGACTATTCAATTTTAACGTTGATGTATGATTCTGTTATGGTAACATCAGCCTCAAGGCCAAACTTGCATATTCTTGTACAGTTTTAGTTATTTTTGTTTGACCATGTTTTCATTCAACTTCTGCCAGCCAGTCTGCAATCCAGCTCGTTCAGATCATCTATGCCTGCTCATTGCCACTCATGCCACTCACCTGTGTCCCTCATTACTTAAGCTGCTGTTGGTCATTGTCTCCGTTCTCCTGTCTGTCTCCATGCCTATGTTTGCTTCCATGCCTGATTTTGCATATGCTTCGTGTCCTGACCTCCTCAAGCCATTCTGTGAGCTTTCGTCTTCAATTAAAATCATTTAATCCTCCATCCCGCTCTGGAGATTCAGTCTACGCCATGATCCAGCTCAAAACCGCATACTTTGACACCTGAGTTTTAATCTTCACTTTTCTGAATATGGTTTTCATACTCTCTAGTTTCTCAAATCTTAAATTGTAATTGTTCTAGTGTTCTTTCTGCGTCACTCGTGCTCTACACCATACATTTATTGGATACATTTCTAAATCCTGAAATAAAAATATATATATATTGTAAATCACGAAATGGTCTTAGTTTCTTTACCTGTGATTCTCACCACAGGTGTCTGACAGTGGGAATCTGGAAAATCCTTCAGGTGGCATCTTTAAAGTGCTGAGTGTCAGGTCTTAAAGCTAAAAGGTGCCTGCATTTAAGAGGGTAGTGATAGGTAAACCCATTAGAAAAGCAGTTAAAGCTACTCACTTGTGCAGATTGGGAGAAAAAAAGGGGCTGGGGGCACCTGCTTAAGCCTGCCAGTTCCTGTGATCCTAGTTGGTCTGGGGGTTCCCTGAGTCCTGGCCAGCTGGCTAGGCACACAGTGCACTTGACTGGCCTGAGTTCCCATGTATTTCTCCTGCCAGGGGGTTTGCCACCCTAAGGGGGCTCCACTCTAACAACTCTGGGAGTCCTTAGCCATGGTCTGCACTGGCTCAACGGGGATCTTTAGTGCAGTTATAACCTTGTGTGCTCTGGTGGGGTTATGGGGGGAGGACTAGTGGGGGGTTGGCCCACTGTTGTGGTGGTGTTTGTGTTGAGGCTTGGGCATTGTCGTGGCATTGTAGGTTCCAGACTGGCGACACCTACACCTACTTCACACACCTACTTCACACCCATACAAACAATCCAAAGTCATACAAACACACATTAATACTTTATTAAAGCAATCTGTCTACTTTGATGGCAGATGCAACCTTGATTTAATAATTCCAATCAAGCAGCTGGGAGACTATCTCCACATCTCCTTTTTTTAGAGCAAAGCTGCCCTGACACATGTAGGTGGTGTCAATGCCAATGAGATGGAGAAAGATAAAAGGAATATTTTATCAGAATCTGTTTTACTGTCATGTTTTAGCACAAAAGAAAAGAATACACAAAATTTAAACTCAGGCAACTCAAGCACATAAAGGAGGTTGTCACTAAGATCACTAATCACATGTTTATGCAATGTTATACTATGAAGTTCCCACAAAATGACATGAACGGGCCATAAGACAGTTGTCTTCTCTACTCCTTAACTCCCTTCCACAGAATAACCTTCAAGCTAATTCAACCAGTTGTTGGACAATGATTCCTAGGTCTGTGGAGCCAAGAAACAGGTAGGTGAGAACCACAGGTAAAGAAACTAAGTTAGGTGAAATGCATTCAAAAATACTTTATTAATCCCAAAGGGAAATTAAAAGTTGTTGTAGCTCATATTATTCAGTTTTTTTTTTGTTTGTTTTTTTTGTTTTTTTATAGAGCCATTGCAGATGCTGATGGCTGTGGGAATCCTAACTGATTTCCATCTTAATTTTTTGTAGAGGAAATCCCCCTAACATTTCCATGTTTGTAGCTTAGAGTGTAGAACTGTCTTTATAACAGACTTGTGATTTTTTTCTTAAATACAAGTTTTACCATTTGTTGAGGTCATCTGATGGATGGTGGATTTTTAGGCACTTTTGCCCAGTTCTTTACAATTTTTACACCATCCTGACCAGAATCCTAAAAGGTTCCACTTTGTGGCGTGTTGTAGATACAAACATCTCATCTTGAATGTGAATTAAACAAAGTAGTTGATTGTAGATTTTAAGAAAAACAGGAATAGGTCAAACACTATTTCCATCATAAGAGAAGATGTGCAGGTGGTGGAGGAATATAATTACCTCGGTGTTCACCTGGACAACAGACGAGAGTGGAAACCACTACAAGAGATCCTTCCAGCCTTTTATTCAATAAGGAGTTCACATACAATCATAAAATACATAAAATTCACATTTAGAAATGTTCTAAAATGTATTGAGTAGTGTTTCAGCTGCTCTCTTTGCAGCTCATCCAGATCAACTGGAGTTATCTTGGCACAGTGTAAAGGAGGTCACATAAAATCATTGTTATGGTTGAAAACACAACTCGTTGCTGTTTGACAAACAAAGCACTGTACACAGCCCATACAGTCCCACAACAAATAAAATACTTCAAAAGTTTTCTAAATCAGTTTGGCTAATGCAGCCATGTTGTCCACTGGGGTGGTTGAGTTTTATTGAGGATGCTAATGATGATTATACTATCCTCTAAACGTTACTGTTGCTGATGAAAAGGACCAGAGACGGCTTCCATACGGCTCTGTATCATGATGCAGCTTCAATGCATGTGGCTACAGCAAGGCCCAACTGGCAGACGGCAAAAAAACAATCGGCGCATGTTCTCCAAGTATCACTGAGACCTAAAGGATAAATTAATAAGCATGCGGTTTAGTGTTAGTCATCTTGTTTCAAAAATAATCATAGTTTTTAAATCTTGCTCTGAAGCATAAAAATTTTGAAGACACTTTAAGACGCTTTTTAATTTTGAAAATCTAGGCTTAGGATATATATATTTTTTGTTTACTGTTTCAAAGGTACCGGCCAAGCAGCAGGGAATGCTGAGGATGAGTGCAATTACAACGAGGGTGATAATGATTCCGATATACTGTCATGGGAAAGTCCTGAAATACACACAAGAAAACAGCAGCATTTGTTGTAAATTCAATTTTATAGAAAAAATATTGTTACATGGTGCACTCAAATATTCAAATAAAATACTATTAGAGTCCAGGGATATTTGGCAGAGAAGGTATTATATTGGTTAGATAGTCTAAGTCTAGTGTCCTCAGAAAGGTTACAAACAAAACCGGTAAAAGATATTGTCATACTTCAATTGCAGTAATTTTAGGTTTTCCTACAAACAAAAGAGACAAACATTTAGAAACACATAATCAAAACATATTGTTCAATTATCCAAAGAAAACAGTAGAAGGTTCTGTCGGTATTTAGCTAAAAGCCACGTATTGGACACCGCAAACATGTGGAAGAAGGCGGTCAGGTCATATGAAACTGAAATTGAACTTTTTTGGTCTAGTGGCAAGCACTATGTGTGGAGTGAAACTAACACTGCATATCACCTTGAACACACCATCAACAGTATGAACATGATGATGGTGGCAACATCATGCTGTGGGGATGCATCTCTTGGGCAGAGACATGGTCATAGTTGCTGGTCATAGTTGATTGAAAGACTGATGGAGCTAAATACTGGATGGAAACCAGTTTGAAGCTGCAAAGAACTTGAG
>JAHUTJ010050297.1:0-22385 GCA_036250325.1 Characodon lateralis
CCCACTTTTCAGTTTTTTATTTGTTAAAAAAGTTTGACACATCCAATAAATTTCATTCCACTTCACAATTGTGTCCCACTTGTTGTTGATTCTTCACAAAAAATTTTAATTTTATATCTTTATGTTTGAAGCCTGAAATGTGGCAAGAGGTTGACCAGTTCAAGGGGGCCGAGTACTTTCGCAAGGTACTGTAAGTTATGTTTTTTCCTGATGTTTGTGCACAACCAGCCCTCACATCCCCTCTGTCTAATGCCTCCCTGGGCAACTGCCCATTCAGGCAATAAATTTAACAGATGAACATTGCAAAGAACATCTCAAAAATGTTAACAGTTTTGAATGTTCAATGATATATGTGATGAACTGTTTTCCTACGAAATTAAACTAAATAAATGCTCTTCAGAAGAGGAATTTTTAGTTTTGCCAGGAGTTGTGTGTGTATATCTGGCAGGATAAAGTTGCCCCTTAAAGGTGACAGAAAAAGTGCTAATGCTCCTTCTTCTCCAGTGTCCTACAGCAGGTAAATAGGTCTTACATGCTGACCCTCACAAGAATTTCTGCTATTGAAATAAGTAAAATAATCTTACAATAAACGTGATTAGAAATGATTAAATGTTAGACAGGAACAAGACTTTGAAAAGGAGCAGAGCAGCAGAGAGAGTGCTCACACCATGGCTCATTGCACACTGTCCGAGGCAATCTAATACACCTAGTCATGTGGTTTGTTGCCATGGCAGCAAAGATCCCAGTTGCTCTGTACGCAAACACACACTCACATTCACACACACAGATAACACCTCCCACAGCAGACCAAAAAAAAGTTTACAGGAAAAAAAAGTTAAACGCCTTTTGTATGATATTGCAAGGCAGGCTGAGCGCACAGTTGAACATTTTTAGATGAGTAAGTCGAAGAGACACTTTTTCTGCAAGACAATCGGTCAGGTTTTTTGTTTGAAATGACTAACAGCAACTGGTGGGCTTACATTTTATACTGTGGACACCCAAAAATATTAGTGTTCACCTTCTTTTTAGGCATTGATGACCTTGAATAAATCTACCAAAAATACCATTGTTTTAAATTTCAATCAGAATCCGATTATATTTATTCAAAACAGAAATACAGACAATGTTAATACTGTTACCAAAAATATTTTTAAGTTTTTGATACAATGACTTTGGCTAAATTAAATAATAAATATTCACTAAACTTAGCAGTCGATTTAAAGTGCCTAATATGCAGAATATTACAGCCTTTGGTTATTTTGCTGTTTATACTTTAACAAGGGGAGCATGACAAGCAGCTATTGGTATGTTAGTTAGTCAGGTTATCTGCTGGGGTACCTAGATTGCTGTCGGCTTCTTGACAACTTTACCTTAATAAAAGAGGTTTTCAAGACAGAAAAAAAATTCCAAACAGCTGAATTTGCATTTTTTGTAAACAAGGGAAAACTTCAAGAGCCTTCTTTCAACCAGCTGACTGGCAGTGCGCAACAACAAGTGGGGTAAGGAATAGAGTAACTACTATACATTCTGCTACTCTTGATGTAGCCAGAGAAAACTCCAGTTATTTCGGGACTTACTCTGGCATTATAAGCCCTTAGAACCACATGAAGGGTATGTCGGAAAACCGTAGGCCAATTTGAAACAAATAATACGTCCATGTAACTCAACTCAAATGTAACAAGTATATTCTAGTAAGTACTTACATACCATGTCTCTGAAGTAAAACAAATCATTTATAAACTTTTTCCCATCTATAAGGGGACATTTATCCTGTACAATTAGACTGAAAAACAAAAGAGTTTGTTAGATGGAAAAAATAAAAATAGTGCATGACCCAGTTGTATTAGTTTGCCTAATCATAAATGACAACTTTGTTGCCAGATGCTAGGTGTAAACTCAAGAAGATTGAATGCACAAATGGAATAAAAAGTGCTTCAACACAGGGTTAGTTAAAAAGTGTAAATAATTATGCTACAAGGTTGTTGCAGTCTTTAACGATTCACTCTAAGAATTTTTTTTATTTCATTTGAATTGTGCCTTGCCTTAAAAGAAACTGAAATGAATGATCAAATGACTTTTTTATTGCAAAAAGCTGATATTTTACAGAGGAGCTGACATGTTTAAGAGCCACTTTACCATTTAGAATTGTACAAATCCCTTGCTTTTTACAGTTTAATTAATGAAGCCATGTTGCAAATGATAACTGACTACCTCAGATTATAAATGGGCAACTCTTTTCATTGAAGGCAGAGCAGTAAATAAAGGCTTTATAAGTACTGTAATGTCAAGCTACTGTAGGCAGCCAGTTGTCCAATGTCCTATTAAGGAATAACAGATATTCAAGTCCATTTATCACAAACAGCAAGAGTAAAAGTGAGATAGTACAAATATACACAATCTTACAGATGAATATTAATATCCCTTTTCCCATCGCATACTGAGCGCCAGCTATGTGACCTTCTGTCATCTGTTTTCAGCCTTGGACATACCTAAGATTGATACAATCTATTGGAAGAGAAAACCAGCACAGAAAATACAATTTGTTTGTCGGTGAGAGGGAAGATAACCAGCATAGCTTTTGTAAGGCACCATGGTCATTTTCCCTTTATCTATCCTAAGCTTGGTTATTACAAAGCCATGTCTTTCTCCTTCCAACAGGTGCCCATAATATGAACAAGTGGCACAACAAAACCTTGACCGGATGGGCCTGTCTAAAGATAACTGAAATTAGAAGCTGTAGGCAAGCATACAGGGTATGCCATTCTATCTTTAAATACAAATGAGAACACCTTGCATTCTTGAACAGCTTTTCTGGCTCTCTAGTTGCACAATTCAATCCTCATTTCTGGCATCTGCCCAGCAAACATGACTCTTTTTCTGTGACACTGTCCCTCTGTCACTATTTGAAAATAAGAGCCCTTAAAAAACAAGTTGTCTATTGCCATAATGCAGTGATGGACATTTAAGGGTGAGCACTGCCAGGGAGTCTCAGAGGAATAATATGTGCTATTTTTTAATGGTGCGCAATATTTGTTTTGATCAAATGTCAGGGCAACAATAAAAACAAAGCATTTTTAGTCAGGTATTTACGTTTGGATCTATTTCTGTTGCCATTTACTAAAATACTGTAGACGGGAGTGATGAGTTATGTCCTCTTTGGAACCAACAGTATGCAGCAATTTTAAAGGTCATCTATCATATTTTAGAGGCAGAATACATCTTAAAAATATCTTGAAAGTCTAAAACATACATAAATCACAACAGGCCTTTCCATTGGTTTTCAATGCAGATGACTAATTTTAAAGCTTACTTTTCTAAAACAGAGAGAGTTTTGAAATATGCGCTCTGAAACAAGAAATACCACCATATATAAACTATGACATTGAGTTCATAACAGCACCATCTTGAAGCCTGTCACTCTTTATGGCTGTAGACATATCACAGATTGCTGATATACTGTATGTCAAATCAATTTGTGGCCGCTTATTGGCGACACTTTGGCCAGCATTTTTGATATCCCATGCAGAAAACATGGGTGAGCTGCACAGAAGTAAACATAGGTAAGGATCAAAACAGTCTCTGTGCTGAAACCGCCTTCTTCCCTCTTGATTATTAAACAAGTGGAATCTCAGCCCAAAGTGGTGGGATGAGAACAGAGCCCTGTTCCCAGGACAGATAGCTGGAGCACGGAGTAAACAGCCAGACCACATGGTAAAAAGTACTGAGGCCTCTACGGTTGTTGTTTAAGAGCATAACGTTTATTGGTAATATAAAGCTTTCTTTTACAGATAATTAGCTGTAGTTGGATCTTTTTTTTCTATGTCTGAGCCAATTGATGAAGAAAACATTTGATTGTGGATGCCATCTGAGTATTTTAAACTATCTCTAAACCAACAGATGTGTAGCATTAGCTTGAAGTGACATTTTAGTGCCAAACAACATGTTGTTTTGTAAAAACTAACTATAGAGGGAATTATTGAATTTTAGTGAATAAGATCTGACATTGCTGTGGTGCAGGTAATGCTGAGTAAAGCACATAATGATGACGTGGAGAAAGGTTGGAATTACATAGACATTGCATGGCTTCCTTATATTAAATATTCAGAAGACACAGACCTAGAGCATAAATTGCAATGTCTAACTGGTGGGAATTAAAGGAAGAATGGGCTCACCACAAAGTGCTTTTACATCTCTCCATAGTGTACCAGTTTGTTAAGTCTCCAATATACTGCACTCAGACAACATTTCTAATGTCTTCCTCATCTCCACTTGATAAACTGGCACACAAATATTCAGTTTATGCACTCAAGTTTGACCTGGATGCTTTGCTATCATGATTGATGTTACAAACATGACATCATTGTTCTACCATTTTTAGCTGCCTAGTGTGCTCACATTTTTCTTTAAAGCTTTTTTTTTTTTTTTTTTACATATTTCTCTATTTTAGACATGGAAACCAATACAAGCATCATGAGCTACAATCCTGAAAAAACTCGGAACTTGTAAAGCAAATGATGAAATACGGCCTTTGAACACAAACACTTACTAAAGTTACAACCCAGTCTGTCTGGCTCCGGACACTACATGGCAGCTGTTACCAGTGAGTGAGTTATTTTTACATCACGAGACTGTAAACTTCCCTGGCATCTAAATCCTGTCCCCTGACAGGAATAAAAAAGCTGCAACGGGGACTTAAGGTTAATGAGCTCTTGTGCTTTGGTGCCGTTGGTGTTTGGCTGAAGAGACAAGGCTTCTCTGCCGGCTGGGTACCAGGCAGTGAAGGAGCCGCGATGGAGGTGCCTCTCCCCATGATCACCATGGTTTCAGTTGCAAAAGGGCAAACACTTTTAAGACCCAGAGAGCAGCTACAAATTTATGACTGCTGAAGCTGTAATTCAGTTTGAAAGAGTTCTCTGCTTGAATAAAAAGCAGAATGGTTAAACATGTGTATTCTTGCCCAACAAGGTGATATGATACATATTAATTAGCATTTCAAAGGAAAATCATTCCTGTAAAAAGACTAAGGTATGTTGTGTTTCGTTTTGTAAAATCGGGACTGAAATCCATCTCATCGATGCATGCAACATGTACCTGGACAGCAACAGGCACCTTACAGAACATGCTCTACTAAAGCATCACCTGTCCCTGCTACACTGCAACCCGTGTGGTCTTGAAACTGTTACAAAAAAAACCATCTCCGACATTTTCAATCCAGTAAATCCCCGTTTTTATTCCTCAAACTTGACAAACTAATTTCACCCAGAGTAACAAAGTAGGTTAAGGTCGCTCCTCTGCTTTGCCGCCTGCCAGCCTCCAGCAGCAAAAAGCAGCTGCAGCGGCGCACTTTGCACAAGACTTACCAGAATTTATTTCGAGGCATGTCCTGCACCCTGACTGCTGTCCACCCGGGGAATCCGTAGCGTCCTGCGGTGGGATCAGGGCTTCTTTGGCGTGGGGTGCTGCATCACGGCGCGAAGCGGCCGTTGTTGTCGCGCCGCTCTCCCGCAAAGCTTGTGTTGTCGTGGAAATTTTCGTGCAGCAGCGCTCTGGCTGGGCTGAGCTGAGCAGAACAAGGCAGCCTCCGGTATGACGTAATGCGGAATCTCTTCACATGCGCCACTGCGGCAGCACAGGGGTTAAAGATTGATGCAAAGACAGGAAAACCGGCGACAAAAGAGGATAATTATATCATTGCACCATATATTTATAGCTAGTATGAGTTCAAATGAAAGCTTTTGAGTTGTCAGGCCAAGCAATTTGTCCTGAGCCGATGACGTCATTTAGAGAAATAACCAGCAGATTGATTGAAGTTATTTAAATGAGGTCTGAGTATAATTGCAATTACAAGATGATTTTCTGCTGAAAATATCGATACTAAAATTACTGCCAGGACTGATTATTGTTGAATGAATAAAACAATTAATTCTCTGCTATTGTTCACGCTGTTTTGTTTGTGAAAAAAAGCGCCCTGTTGCAGATGTTCTGGCACATCTTTAGCTTTCGACCCTCAAAACAAGCTGAGACTTAAGGTGAAGGAAAAAAAACATTTTTATGCCTTAAACTTTTTCACATTTTGTGAGGTAACAGTCTCGACATAGTTTATTGGAATTATAAGTAGCTAACACATCAACACAAAGTGGTTTTCAGTTCAATTCAGTTTATTTATATAGCACCTATTCACAACACATGTCCTATCAAGGCACTTGACAAAGTCATTTCAATATTCCGAGTCAAGTACATACATTCCAATTGATCCTGTTATCAAACAATGCAGTCAAATTTACTGACTTGCCTGCATTGTGTCATTGGCTTTGCAGCAATCCCTCATACCAAGCGTGCATGTAGCGACAGTGGAAAGGAAAACTCCCCTTTACTAAGAAGAAACCTCCAACAGAACCAGGCTAAATATGAGCAGCCATCTGCTTGAGGGTTGAGAGAAGACAGCGTACACACAAAACAACACAGAAGTATTGATCCAAGAGCACTTTCTATTTAAAAGAAAAGTAAAAACTTTAAAGGCAGAAGTAGCTTCTTCAGTAGCTTCATCTAGGAGAGAAAAACAGTTAAGCAGAAAAACTCTGAGCCAGTTTTCAAGTCTAGATTATAAAAGTGAACGCATAGTCGCAGCAAAAGCTCAGCCAGTAACTATTTCTAAGAGACATACAGTAGCTATTGTCTGAAGGCTGGCTATTGGAGTAGTGCAATGATTGTGAAGTGGAAGGAGATACATAAAAAAAAAAACAAAAAACATTTGCTCTGAAAAATGTGGTGTGGATTTGTACTGAACGAACCACCTTACGCTTTAATTAGAGCTGCAAATCTTTTGGGGTACTCTCTCCCAGCTTTTCACATAACTCAATGTTTTTCCCATTTTTCTTTGCAATGTGGCTTTTCAGGGTAGATGGAGAGTGGTTGTTACTATCTGTTTTCAAGTCTTGCCACAAAATCTTAATTGTATATAGGTCTGGACTTTGAATGGACTATTCTAAAAGATATATGTACTTTGATCTTAACCTCTCTAAACAGGTTCATGTTCAGGGTGATGTGAAATTCTACGCAGATATAGCATAAAAAGAGATACGGGAATTTTTGGTAATTTGCAGTTTTAAAAGGATGAGGCAGATGGGGTCACTAATGAGCTTGATGTGGTATAGCAAAAACTAAACGAATTTCAGGAGCTTTATGATGCTGTTGAAATATTCAATAGTAGCAAGTTATGAAGGAAATAAAAAAACACTCGTGGGAAAAGCAAACTTACAATAACCAGATTAAATAAAAAACAAAACATTTTTGAAACTTGTTGAAAGATATACCCTCCTTTCCTAAATTAATTCATATTATGTTTGAAACCCTGTGCTGACCAACAGGCCCCCATCTTCACTGAGATCTTCAACAAGTCACTGGAGCTGTGTGAAGTTCCCTCTTGCTTCAAATGCTCCACCATCATCTCTATAGCCATGAAACCCACCATCACAGGATTAAATGAATACAGGCCTGTCGCCCTGACGTCTGTGGTCATAAAATCATAAAATCCTTTGAGGTACTGGTGTTGAAACACCTGAAGGACATCACGGGCCCCCTGCTGGACCCCCTGCAGTTTGCCTACTGGGCAAACTGGTTGGCAGATGATGCCGTAAACGTGGGACTACACTTGATCTTGCAACACCTCCACCATCCAGGGATGTACGCCAGGATCCTGTTTGTGGACTTTAGCTCGGCCTTCAACAGCATCAGCCCAGACATTCTTCACGAGAAGCTCACCCGGCTCAAGCTCCCGGCCTCCACCTGTCAGTGGATCACCAGCTTCCTGAAGGGTTGGCGGCAGCAGGTGAGGCTGGGGAGCATCTCCTCCCGCACAAGAACCATCAGCACCGGTGCACACAGGGGTGTGTTCTCTCCAGACTCCTCTTCCTCAACACAAATGACTGCACCTCAGCATACCAGTCTGTGAAACTCCTCATGTTTGCACATGACACAACTGTTATTGGACTGATCCAGAACAGTTATAAGTCTACATACAGACATGAGGTGGGTCAGCTGATACCCTGGTGTGGTCAGAACCACTTGGAATTCAACCCACTCAAGACTGTGGAGATGATGGTGGACTTTTGGAGAACACCACACCCACACCATCCTTAACAACTGTGTCTGCTGTGAACCACTTCTGGCCCCCAGGAACCACCATTTTTTTTAATCTGAGATGGTCCTCACACATAGACAATGTTCGGAAGAAGGCCCAGCAGGGAGTGTACTTCCTGGTCATCTTCTACACTGCCATAATTCAGTCTGTCCTTACTTTGTCCATCTCAATGTTGTTTGGCTCATCCACAAAACAGGGACAGGTCCACACTGCAACGAACAATCAGTTATGCAGAGGCTCATCAGGGCTGACCTTCCCTCTATCCAGGACGTATACAGGTCTAGGGTTTAGGAAAAGGGCAGCTAAAATCTCTGCAGACCCCACACATTCTGCACACAAACTGTGTAGACGTTTACCTTCAGGTCGACGCTACATAGCGTTGTCTGCTAAAACCAGCCGCCACAGAGACAGTTTCTTCCCCCAGGCTGTTTCTCTGATGAACACTTGACAGAGTTCAAGAACAACACCTTATATATGCATACTTGGACTGATCTCACGTTATATTCTATTTTAAAGTTGGGTATAAATGTACAATTTGTATATACCCATTGGGTATATCAATTGGGTATATATATATATATATATATATATATATATATATACATTTAAAAAATATATTCTTTATTATTGAGAGCAAAGTGTACTGAAGTCAAATTCCTTGTTTTTCTGTACAAACTTGGCAGTAAAGCTGATTCTGATTAATAAATGGTAAATGGCCTACATTTGTATAGGGCTTTATCAAGTCAGGTCTCCAGAGCACTTTACACTACAATCAATCATCCACCCATTCGCACATTGACAGTGGTAAGCTACATTGTAGCCACAGCCATGGCCCGACAGGAGTGGGAGTGCCATACAGTCGGTGCCACCAGGCCCTCTGACCATCATCAACAGGCAAGGTGGATGAAGTGTCTTTAAAGTGGAGCAGCAAACACAAAGGAGGTGGACTGGCAGTATTTGTGAACAACAGATGGCATAGTCCACCTCTGGTTACACTTGTTACTGTGAATTGTTGTCTCTGCAGCCCAGATAATGAATTGTTAGCAATAAGTTTTCCTCCATATTATTTAGCAAGACAGTTCACCAGTGTTATTTTGGCAACAGTTTACGTTCCACCTTTAGCTGCTGCCGACACTGCATGTGATGCCCTCAGCTCAGTTGTTGCTAAGCTACAAACACAACACCCCAAAGCATTTGTGGCAATATCTGGTGATTTTAATCATCCACCACTCTCTCAGCACGCTACATTTTCAATGTTTCAACAGTTAGTTAGCTGCTCTATCAGAGAAAATGTTGGATTTATTTCATGCAAATGTCAAGGACTCATACATCTCTAAAGCAAGACCTCCTCTAGAGAAATCAAGTCACAATCTTGTTTTTCTCTGCTCGAAATATAAGCCCCTTCTTCAGAGGCAACCTGTAATGAAGAGAACTGAGAACTGAGAGGATGGTCACAGAAAGCTGAGGAAGCCCTGTGAGGTTGCTTTGAGGCTAGAGACTGGGATGCACTATGCACTGTGTAGAAAACACCATCCCCACCACAACAGTGAGATGCTTCCCCAATAACAAACCCTGGATCACCAGTGATCTGAAGGACCTGCTTAACAAGACAAAAAGAGCCTTCAGAGATGGAGAAAAGGAATTATTTTGGAGTATACAGAAGCAACTTAAAGTCAAGATAAGAGAAAGAAAGGAGATATACCAGAAGAAGCTGGATAGTAAGCTCCAGCAAAACAATATCAGAAATGTGTGGTCAGGGATGAAGAAGATCACAGGTTTCAAGCAGAAAGAAGATCGGACTGGTCTGGATACAGCCAATGAACTAAACACATTCTTTAATAGGCTCAGTTCAGAAACAAGCTCAGCATCCTTAACTCCTGCTCACAACCAAGCAGACGTCCCACCCTCCTTTGACCCACAGCTTTTCTGTCACACCTCATATGTTTTATCTTCCACCTCAGCCCTTCTGCTTCTACATATTTGTCTTCAACAAAATCCGAAGATGCTGATGCTCCCTTTGCCTCACCCTTCCACCATTGTGTCTCAGGAAGTCAGGTGAAGAGACAACTGGACAGACTGAACTGGAATAAGGCTGCAGCTCCAGATCGTGTCAGCCTATAGAGTCCTGAAGGCTTGTGCAGAGCAACTCTGTGGGATTGCACAGCACCTCTTTAACCTTAGTCTGGCCCAGAAGAAGGTTCCAGTGTTGTGGAAGACCTCCTGTCTTGTTCCGAGACCAAAGAATACTCACCCATCAGTCCTCAATGGCTGCAAACCTGTTGCCCTGACATCCCACATCATGAAGGTCCTAGAGAGACTCCTGTTGGCCCACCTGAGTAAACAAGGCTTACTCGGTTCTGGGGACTCCTCTGGAACCTTTGGAGTTCATTGTCCAAAGAAGGATTCTTCATAAAATTAAGAACATTATGGAGAACCCTGAGCATCCTCTTCATTAGACTGCTGTACAACAATAGAGTGTCTTCCATCAGATGCTTCCTCAGATCTGCTGTAAGACAGACCACTACAGGAGATCCTTCCTGCCCACAACCTTCAGCATCTACAATGGCTCTTTGAAGAAACCTGCATAAAATGAATTACAACAACAATTAATTTCCCTTTGGGATGAATAAAGTATTTTTGAATTGAACTGAATTTAGTAAATTCTTTATGGAAATATTATTAAGGAAATATTAAAATAATATTTTATTAAGCATTATTTTGAATAAGAACCAACAACCTTTCATGATAAAAGATTCTTAACTGGCGTTTAATTAGGTTTTACATTTAGTAAAATAATATTTAAGTAAATATTATTTTCCTAGATTGGAAACTGACAACCTTTCTGGATAAATGATTCTTAACTAGGCCTCAGGTGGTGACGAAGAAGTCTATAGACTCAAGATGGCGGCCAGTCACATGCTTAGCCTTAGTTGTTAGCAGTTGGAGCAAACCAGTCATATAGCTTGCTACCAATACTTGAAACTGGCAGATGACAGCAGATGGCTATGGTCAATATGTGTATAAAAACCATCTTTTAAATAAAGTTTGTCTTAATTTTAAAACAAAAGCAAATGTCATAAAATAAACATTCATATTATTTCATCCTAAACTAATTTTCTCTGCTCAGCCACTGCCACCAAGCGAAACTGTCCCGGGGGGTCGGCTGTTTTGTCGGCCCAGCTGAACTGTACAACAAAGACATGTTGCGGCCCCTTCAGTGGCCGTGGTGCAGTAGGTAGCTCTCGCTACCAGGAGGTACATGCAGAAAGGCGTGCAGTGCTGCGGTCTTGTTGTCTTCCTTCAGGCAGGGAAAACCACTTCAATTAGGGACAACTTCCCTTGGAAGTTTTTGTAGCTTCTGCAGGCTTCAAAGGAAAGTCAAGCCACGCTTTTCCTATTACTCCCTTTCTGTATGAATGGTGGATTATGTGAGCAGCAGATTATATGAGCAGCACTGAACTTGTAGTTGTTATCGATCGGGCGAGGTTCAATCGAAGGTACTGACTTTCTCTGGATCCAAGTTGAAGAGTACCTTCATGCCAGCAAGGAGACAACTCATGCGTGTTGTGTCTCTCAGTCCGGTTCTGATGGAGACCCGTGTGGTAGAAACCACCATGATGGAACACCGCATGCTGACGGTTGGCTGTAGAGCGTTGTGGTTGTGGAAGAAAAGTAATTCGGCCCCTAAACCTCACCATCGATGTCATCTTCACAGTGCTTCTGCTGCAGCGGCAGGTGAGACACTTTTGATCCATCAGTTTCCAGCACCAGAGTAGCCAGAGATCAAACTGATAAGCAGTGCCTTATTGGGTTAGGAGAGGCTGTTTATTTTCTCAGAACCAACTTGTGTTCCTGCTGTGGTTCCATCAGCTCCCTCTCTCTCAGCTGGAGGGACATCTGCTTCAACAACAGTTTCATCTGCCCTAAAAGGTCAGTTCGAAGGTGTAGCTGTTGAATTCTGGTCTTTGGATGTCTCGTGGTTCCTGTCTGTGGATGTATTGTAACAGTGAAACATAGAAATGAATGTTAAACAAAATATTTCACATATTCCGTTGTACAACAACTCCAGTCTTCCCATTGTGTGAACATTTGTTCAATAATTTCAGCTTGCTTATCAAGAAGACCAACATCACTGAGAGCCAAGTTTTTTGGAACTAGAGCTGTTCTCAAACAACACAGTATTACTACACATGTAACAGAATTTAACATTATCAATCCAAACACTGCTTTTCTTCTCTTAAGCAATGGAATATTTTACACAGCAATTTAAAAAAATTACAAGCATACCCACCCACACAAAAAATAATAAACAACAAACCTTCATAAAATGCATAGTTTTTGTACAGTAACTGTACAAAGTGATGTCTTTCAAAAATGCATCACTCTTGGGGTTAAGAGATCGGATACTGCTCATTAGCTTACAGTTGGGTTTTGAAAAACGTCTGCTCAGTTTACTAAGCATGCAGTCAGTGACAGGATAAAAAAAAGAAGAGCGACGAGTTTCTCACAATCTAGCTCCTTTTGACCATCAGGACTTAGTATGTGGTACTCGAAGTCTTGAGCATGTTATCCTTTGTTGTTTTACCACCGACTGTGTGGCATCATAACATTGCTCACAGATGTTTAATACTTCACCCAACAACTTGTCAAAAAAGGACTCCTGTCTGAAATCTGTCAAAGTCTGAACCAAACCTTCCACTAAATCTGCTTCTGTTGAGAGATAAACAGTTGATGACTGCAGCATATCAGGAAGCAGCTTTGTTTCCC
Source organism: Characodon lateralis (assembly GCA_036250325.1). NCBI lineage: Eukaryota > Metazoa > Chordata > Actinopteri > Cyprinodontiformes > Goodeidae > Characodon > Characodon lateralis. Next base: position 12,908 of record JAHUTJ010050297.1, read on the forward strand.
CAAACAGTTTACAGAGCGGATCTAGATGCACAACAAATTCTAGGTCAATCTGGGCCAGAAGACCATGGGCCTCAGAAGATTTTTCTCCCGTGCACTCTTGTGCCATCTCTTGCTGGACACGTTTTACAGCAGGTAATCTGTCCATTATGTCACGTAGAGCTATAATCGACAAGCCTATCATATGTCACTTTTTGGAGCTTTCTTGTGCTGCCATACATCTCATTTGTACAGCCAGCCATTGGGGGTGCACATATGAGCCAAAAGTGAAAACATAAAGACTCTGTAAAAGAGCAAAGAATTCTTCTGCTTCTGGGACTGCTTTGATAGCATCAACTAGCACTAAAATGAGACAGTTGCCACTGCACTAGATGTAAAACCCAAATTTAGTTTGGCCTTTGATTCTAGCCTGGACCCTTGAATGCCCTGGACCCCTTGATAGTTCCATTATAATAGTGACGGAAATGAAATCTGTTCCTGTCTGCTCCTTAGTCTCATCTGCCATGATGCTGAAGTACTGACCGCTTTTTACTTCTTCAATGATTTCAGAACGGACCATTTCGGCCAAACAATCCAGAACCTCATTCTGAATTATCTTGCTTGTTTACTTTGCGTTGTGAATGGACGTCAATCTATGTTTAACTGCCGCATCATCAAACACACTGCCTGAAATATTTGGTGGGCTGAAATGTCTGCACGCATGTCAATAGGCAGAGTCCATAATGACAGAGTATTCACCCCAAGGACGACTTTCATACCAGCTTGGCTGGAAGCTGTGTCTCCTTTCCCCCATGAATGTGGTTGGAAACATCCTCAAAGTAGGCTGCACTGGTGAATCATTCTTGCACTTGCTGATATCTGAAAATAGATTAATGATAACATGAGGGTGTAACTGAGAACATTAACTGATTCATTAGCTTTTTATTTTATCTATGTATTCATTGCGATAAATCAAATTTAAAGTAAATACCATGCTTCACATGCACTTTAGAGGGTATGGTAATCACATGGCACTCACACACACAGGTTTGTTCAACATGACAAACTTTAGTTTAATTTTGTATGGTTTCGGTTAATAATTATTTCTGACAATTAATGAATAATAGTTATTAAGTGCTGTTTGCCCAAAAATCACCACCCCATAGTGTATCTCTAATATCTATTCGTGGGGAATGATTTTGGTTAGAACTTATTTTTATTAATTATTGCTTTTTTTATTCTAATTTTTAATAAATAGTCATCATAAAATATTTAATGATCTCCTGTATGTGCACGTTTTCCTGTTCCCAGCCCATCAGATATGCAACTTAAAGCTGGGTGAAACCAGGCTGCTGAAAGCCGATTGGCTGCAGCCTCTCTGCACAAACATGTGACTTGTAGATTAGAGATCAATATGCTTCTGTTTTCAGGAAATGAAACTCAGAGTCATTGTGACGGAGAGAAGAAATGGAGCAACATACAGTTCATGTGGACCAAGAAACCTTCTCCTGTTCGATATGTCTGGATCTACTTAAGGATCCAGTGACTACTTCCTGTGGACACAGCTACTGTATGAGCTGTATAAAAAAACACTGGGACCAAGAGGATCAAAAACGAAACCACAGCTGCCCTCAGTGCAGGCAGACCTTCACACCGAGGCCTGTCCTGTGGAAGAACACCATGTTAGCAGCTTTAGTGGAGCAGCTGAAGAGGACTGGACTCCAAGCAGCTCCTGCTGATCACTGCTATGCTGGACCTGAAGATGTGGCCTGTGATTTCTGCACTGGAAGAAAACTGAAAGCCATCAAGTCCTGTTTATTCTGTCTGGCCTCTTACTGTGAGAAACACCTTCAGCCTCATTATGATGTGCCTCCATTAAAGAAACACAAGCTTGTGGAGCCCTCCAAGAACCTCCAGGAGAACATCTGCTCTCGTCATGATGAGGTGATGAATATGTTCTGCCGTACTGATCAGAAGCGTATCTGTAATGTCTGTTTAATGGGTGAACATAAAGGCCATGCCACAGTCTCAGCTGCAGCAGAAAGAACTGAGAGGCAGAGAGAGCTGGAGGTGAGACGAGGAAAAATCCAGAAGAGAATCCAGGACAGAGAGAACGATGTGAAGCTACTTCAACAGGAGCTCAAGGGCATCATTCACTCTGCTGATATAGCAGTGGAGGACAGTGAGAAGATCTTCACTGAGCTGATCCGTCTCATCCAGAAAAGAAGCTCTGATGTGAAGCAGCAGATCAGATCCCAGCAGGAAACTGAAGTGAGTCGAGTCAAAGAGCTTCAGGAGAAGCTGGAGCAAGAAATCACTGAGCTGGAGAGGAAAGACGCTGAGCTGAAGCAGCTCTCAAACACAGAGGATCACAACCAGTTCTCCACGACTACCCCCCACTGTCAGCACTCAGTGAGTCTACACACTTATCCAGGATCAATATCCGTCCTCTGAGATACTTTGAGGATGTGACAGCAGCTGTGTCAGAGCTCAGAGATAAACTACAGGACATTCTGAGAGACACGTGGACAAACATCTCACTTACCCTCACTGAGGTAGATGTTTTACTCTCAGAACCAGAACCAAAAAGCAGAGCTGGATTCTTAAAATATTCATGTGAAATCACATTGGATCCAAACACAGCAAACACGCTGCTGTTACTAACAGAGGGGAACAGGAAGGTGACGTGGATGGGTCATCTTCAGTCTTGTTCTAGTGACCCAGACAGATTCACCGATTATTCTCAGGTTCTGAGTAGAGAGAGTCTGACTGGACGTTGTTACTGGGAGGTGGAATGGAGAGGGATAGGAGTTTACGTAGCAGTTGCATACAAGAGCATCAGCAGAACAGGATGGGGGAATGACTGTGGATTTGGATGTAATGACAAATCTTGGGCATTAGAGTGTTACCCAAACAGATCTAGATTTGTTCACAACATCTGGACCTCCATCTCAGGTCCTGGTTCCTCCAGAGTAGGAGTGTACCTGGATCACAGAGCAGGTCTTCTGTCCTTCTACAGCGTCTCTGAAACCATGACTCTCCTCTACAAAGTCCAGACCACATTCACTCAGCCGCTACATGCTGGAGTTTTGGTTGGAGGTTCTGCTGAGTTCTGTAAACCCAAATAGATAAAATCTATTGAAGGTTCAGTGAGATTTTTAATTCTCCATCAGATTTTTTTTTGATCATTGTTGTTTTATGTGTTGTGATTATATTATATTATATTATATTATATTATATTATATTATATTATATTATATTATATTATATTATATTATATTATATTATATTATATATTTAAAATTGTATTAAATAATAATTCGGTCTGTTAAGAGTTGTCTGGTTTATACCAGCCCATTAAGGCGGTGGTATTAGGACAATAGAGAAAAGGGGTGTGCTTAGCTCTGACATTCCTGAACAGCAAATCTCTGCACACACATGTAATAAATTCACACAATTTATTAACAAAAACAATTCACCTCAGAGTCAAACATATTTCAATCAACAAACTCTTTACTATCCCAGAACAATCCAACCAAAACTACCAAGCAAAATGAAAGAATAAGGAAGACCAACTAAATGCAATATGAACAAGTGAATCAATTAAAAACCATGCCCAAAAGAGTGATGCAACATTACCATTAAATCTTATTCATGTTTGGGAAGCAATGATTTTCTTGAGGAATCTGGAAATGAGGTTAAGTTAGTCTTGGAACTAACTTAGACAGTAATTGGCAGGGACGTGCACAGATAGACACGAGGTGGTGCTAGAGCACCTGCCCTTTTATCCTATGGACAAAAAAGTGCCCTCCTGAACCTTTTTTTTTTTTTTTTTACAGTGTATAGTGTGGGGCCCAAGGTAAAATTTCTGCATTTAAATGCCTAAAATACCAGTGCCCCACGTTTTGAAATTTTGATCGACAAGTCATCACTTTCAATCACATATCAATAAAGTCACCTCTTCATCTTCAAATCTCCCTCATCCTCAGCGAGCTACTGAAACAAGAGAAAGAATAAATATTCTTGTATTAGCATCAAGTTTTGTAGGAAAGAAACCTGCCTAAAACTAATTATGTTAAAAAGAGCATAAACCCCCACAGAGGTGAGAATGTTTTTTTAGGCTTTGTCTACAAATGCTTTTGAAGCAAAATTGTACCGATATAAACAGAAGAATATAAATGCCGTTAACATGGCAGGAGCTGAATTCTGACCCTTGGCTGAAATAAAAAGATATTCAGCTATTTAATATTAATTGACATGTTGGACACACTTAGTTATTTAAGTTGACATTTATTGACAGATCTAGGGGAAACTGGGGAATGCAGTGCCAGGGGCAATGGGATCCAAGGTACCCGGACTCTGCTGCTGACCGTGAGCAACAGGAGGCGTCTAGATCAGAGGTGCTGCGGGCCTCGGTTGTAGAAGGACATCAGTCTAGCTGGGTGCTCACCAATGCTGTGCTGCAGTCACAGACAGATTGTCCACCATTTGGGATAGTTGTAATGAATTACACTAAACCAACAACTTCTTGAGAGACATCAGCAGCTCCTAAAAAAAAACTGGCTGAAAGTAAAAAGTTTGTTTGCTCGTACCCATTTAGTTCTAATCCAAACAGCACTTAATTAGGTACTTTAATTCACTTAAATCACTTTAACATGTCAATAAGGTCACCTCTTTGTCTTCAAATCCCCTTGGTCTCCGCAAGCTCCTGCAACAAGAGAAAGATTAAACATTCTTGTGTTAGCATGAAGTTTTGTTGAAAAGAAATCTGCCTAAAACTGCCTTTTACCCATATAAACTGCAACAGTATAACATAATCCTAAACAAGCACTTTGCAGGATTTTTAATATGACAGATTTGGCTGGTTTTAGGTCTGTTTGTTAGAGGATGTAACAAATAGCTGCTTTGCCTTTTTTTTCATCACTTTTTGACTTTTTTCCCACTACAAGGTCTGCGGCTGTAATGTTAGTGTGATTGCTTTTCTAGCTATTAGTCTGTTGTCTCTTCTATTTAGGATTCCAGAGTACGTAACACCAGCAGTACAGTTTGGCCTAATCTCTATTTCAGTTTCTTAATTGCACATGCGCAGCAGCATTGTAAGAAAAACTGCATTTTTTTAAAAATCGTCCTCACAAAGTAGTAGCGAAAAGGTGAGGTCATGTTTCTGAATTTACTTTTAGAATTAGGATATTTTCTGTATCCAATCAAAGCTGATGTTGAGGCTGGAAATGTTTCTGTATATGTATGACATCATTCCTTCATTCTTATTTTCTATGTTTAAATGCTTATGTAAAAAAATAAATTAAACTTAAACATTGAACTTAATAAATAATATTTCAAACTTATTTTTTAAAAGGTTTGGGAACAAAACAAATGTATTAGGAGTCAGTTTACACATCCTCACATGATCATTTTTTTATGTTGCCTTAAACTGAACCAGGACCCAGCCGGTCAGGTTGTGCTCCTTTACCCAAATAAATATATGGCTTTAGGCAGATAGTATTAAGATTTTAGGGTAATAAACAATGGTATCATATTTACATCAATTTCAGTAAGAATTGGTGCCTTCATTGTTTTTTTTTAATTGTAAGCTAAAACGTCTGGCTAAAATCTTACTATCAGCTAATTAAGACACATTTTAAACCACACCTCCTTTTATTCCACTTGGCAGTTCAAATATGGAATATACAAATAAATTTAAAATCACTAATGAAAAAAGTAATCAGTTATTGATAAGTTCTACAGCTGCTGAGTTCTTGTACAGGGCGTTGTATAGAAAACAGGCTCAGAATAGAAGTGTATTTTCCAGGTAGAAACAGCAAGTCTTCTGATGGACATGCCAAAGTAAAACACATCAGATATTTACTTCTTTTAAACAGACCCTCTACCTCCATATTCTAGAAGATTACATATTTATTTGGTTGACAAATTTTTCATTGCAGATCATAATATAGCACCGATGGATTCTATGAAGAATATGCTACATTCTTTAACTTATTGTTTTATAGTGATTTATTGATATTGATTGGATTTATAACTCTGCCTTAAAACATTTAGGTTTTGTAATGAGCGATAGATACACATTCTGCATCACAGAACTCTTTATTAATGTAACACTTTTTTAAACCAAGTTAATGATAGAAAAAGAAAATAATTTTTTTAGATGACCGTTAACATTCAAACAAACAGAAACAGAACTGTTCTGGGAACCGTCTCTGTCCAGAACGATGTTTCTTTCCTGTTTTTCCTCATCTACAACAGTAGTGTGGTGGGTGTTTGCTCAATTGCCATAAATTCCCTCAATACTGCCTTCACTCCTCTAGATCGCAACCTGCTGCCAACACTTAGCTAACCAAAAGTCGTAGTAAATTCCTGAAATGTGAGTTCAGCACTGAGCAAGTATTCTTCCTGTGTGTAAAACATACCCTAAAAGCTGATTTAACCACAATGGTTGGACCTGAAAGCTGAAAGCAAATCACTGTTGGAGGACATGATGTGCGAAAGGTGAGTGTTTATTTTGCTTTGGTGGTTTGTTCTTGAAACTTATCGTATGTCTGGTAGTGCTCACTGATCCATAAAACAGTAACAGTTAGCAGCTGAACAGCGCACGACGAGTTATGGTTTGAAGCCCCATCTCCAGCTGTCAGTGGGTGAATGGAAACACAACGGGTTGAGTGTGGAGTGGTGTGAGGATGAGAGGAGGGGGCGTGTTGCGGTTTTTTGTTGTTGTGGGTTTTTTTTTCCTCTTGCTCTCGGTGGAAGACACACACGTTTTCTCTCTCTCCCTCCACGCTGATCCCTGCTTCTGCTTTTTGTCTGTGTTTTTCTCAGAGCCTCGCTTTGCATATCCTCCAAACTTGTAAATTATGGATTTGGTCAGCTGGTCTCTCAACGTGATTGATCAAATGTTTTCGACAGGAAGACAGGGTAAAGGAGAACCCTCTTGTCCAGACGGGATGTTCTTCTCTGGATACACAATAATTTCTTGGCAGCAGTGCCTGACTACGATGTCGGTCAAGGACATAGAAGATGTGTACATGTTTGGACTTTTGATAACAGGATTTCTGCTTTTTGGAGTTGGTGGTTACCTGGCTTATCGAGTGATTCGCAAAACGTGGGCGGCTGTTCAAAGCATTCCAAAGCTGCCTGCGATGTTGGATGGAGTCTGTAGAGCGATCAACACTCAGACTGAAATGTTAAGAGAGCAGAATCGCAAGCTGGACACGATTCTTGAACAGAATTGCAGCCTGGCAGCGGTTGGACTCAGAGGTTAAAGGATATAGTCTTGGAGAAGTTGTACGCTCGAGATCTGTGGAAAGTACCAGAAATGTGGGTATTTGGATTCGCATTTGAGACATACCAGTAAAACTGTTATGGCAGTTGGAAATTCACAACTGCCTGAACCACAACATTTATTGTTTTTCTAAATCTGGCTCCCCAATGTGGCCTTGGCAACTTCTGCTAACTGGCTATCGACAAAATATCTCCTGGATGTTATATAAACACGACGCTCTTCCCCAGCACTCCCCTACCAGCTGTGTGCTGATAGGACTATGCGGCTGATTGATAAAACTTCCACCTCTCTTCATAAGGACAATGGCGCTTTTATCAGTGTTGACAGTCTATTTCTTGTAAACCCACGCAGACTTATATATTCGCACTCTCAAGATTCCACCGTACCCTTGCTAAATCTTTACTTATGTGTGTGTTACTTACCTCTGCTGCGGTTTTTTTCTACTACTTCAGACTGTATTCTGCTTAGAATAGCTTGAAATACGTTTTTTTTTCCCATCCTATCTTACTTTACCTAAATGTGTGATTTCATTACTTTTCATAGATTTTCACAATTCTCAGAAGGATTACCAGCGAAAGCCAAATATTGTTACTATTTGAAAATTTGGACTAAAGCTGTTTTTACACCAATGACCAATGATTTTTAGATTTCTTAGAAGGATTTTATTTTAACTATTTCGTACCAGTGAGAGCCAAACATTATTAGTTTTTGAAAGTTTGGACCTTTCCTCTAGCACAGGATGAATTCCTTTCTGCAGAGGACTTAATGATCTAATTACCTCTATTAGAAAGATTGCATTAGAACCAGCTCTTAACAGTAAACTCCCAATGATTATTAATGTAATTTGATTTGTTTTTCTGTGTTTGATTTTCTGTATCATTGTAATGTTTTTCCTCATGTACAGTGCTTTGAGTGCCTTGTTGCTGAAAAGCGCTATATCAATAAACTTGACTTGACTTATGTTGTATGTAGCTGTGTGAGTAGTGTGTAAAAATAAGATTCATTAAAAATAGTGAGGTTGATCCTTCAGATACATCTGGTGCCAGGTACAATGTTTAGGATACCAGAGGTGAGATGTTGGAACCAAATGTACTGATTTCTGTTATAAAAGCTTCCACCTCACTACAATAAATGACTTTTGTGCTGCTTGTGTTCATTCTGGTCTTGTTAAATCCTTTTTGGTCTCCACATGAAGCGCAGTTCCACACTTCTTTCTATTTATTACATTATTGAAAGCTATAATTTTATGACATGTCTATAACATTTATTACAGGTTTAATCCACAATCTCCATCATGCTGACACACTGAGTAACCTCAAAATAAATTGCATTTAACTGACTTCCAGCAACTGAGGAAAGGGGGTAGCAGTAGACTTCCCATGATGCCACTATCTGAATAAGAGCACCCCCTCTTGAACAAGCCGACCTCTTCCACACGGCCTTCGAAAGGGACCGGATAGGGGAGACAAGCGCACTGATGTCTCTTTGCTGGCAAACAGACATAAACTCTTCAACTGGATCCAAGGATGTCATACGATCATCGATCATATGCAAAGTTAAGTACGAATGAAATACTGTCTGTGTATCCGGTATTTTCATTCATGAACGGGGAAATTAAGGTGTAAGAATTGCTTACTTTCTCTCTGAGGCCTGCAGAAGCAAATTGTCCCAGAGAAGTTCCCTACACAGAAGCGGTCTCTACGAAGCCGAGCGGAGCGGTCTCCCAGTCTGGAAGTAAGACAGCAGAGATCCCATCACCGTGGTAACGGTAACGTGCAGTGTGGTTAGTGGACAGAACACATCCACAGCCACGGAGGTTAGCTAGAAGCTAACCGTTTGTTCACAGATCAGCGGACAGAACGAGCCGTCTTCCAGCCAGAGCTACGGAGGTTAGCTGGAAGCTAACCCTTTGTTCACAGAGCTAACTTCAAACTTCATCGTTGCTTGGACAACGTTCCTCACCACAGTTCATGAGGTTAAGTGTTTGGACAGAAAAACATAGAAGTGATTTAGGTTGAAATAATCTAAACGTTCTGTGTTGAACTCAGCTATCTTGGTGCTAGCAGACTATCTGCAGCACACAGAATCAGAATCAGAATCAGAAAAGCTTTATTGCCAAGTACGTTTTTGGACATACAAGGAATTTGTTTTGGCGTAGTCGGTGCAATACAATACAAATTAAACAGTATAAACATATCTACAATATAA
>JAHUTJ010050298.1:4404-22368 GCA_036250325.1 Characodon lateralis
GTATCGGAATGCCCGCTGGAGGAAGGTTTAATTAACTCGAGACGGATTCGGCCATTTAGCAAGAATGACAAGAAGTATGCTTTGAGGAGTCAAGGTGAAGCTTTTAAACCTGAGAACACTTTATCAACTGTCTAGCATGGTGGGAGCAGCGTCATGTTGAGGTTTGGTTGGATGCCAGTGGCATTGCACATAGTCGATGGGATATTGATGAGAAGGGATTACCTCTAATTTTTTTCAACTTAACCTCCAATCAACAGCTAGCTGGTTGACACTGGGACATCACAGGAAAATGACTGCACGCACACATAAAAACTGCTTTTGGATTTAATACAACAGCAGAACATTAAACTTCTGGAAAGGTCCCAATCATAACGCTGTTGAACATTCAGCTGTTATACTTAAAAGTTGAGTGTTTAGCAGGAAACCAACCAGTTATCAGTTTTGATAAGAATAGTAGTCAAATATCTGATGATGGCTTCAAAAACATAACGTTTCTTTGCAGCTAGCTAAGGAACTTTTATCCAAATATTAGTTGAGATGTATGTTAATATTTAATCATGGGTTACTGTTCACTTTGTGTGGATTTGAGTTAATCCACAATAGATTCAAACTAAAAAATAAAGAAGTTGTTTCTTATATAATTTACCACTCAATTGAAATGTATTATTAAAAGATGAAAATTGATATGATTTTATACTGAAGAGAAGCTTAAGTTCAGACCAAAAAATCTTATCTGAATTGGTAGAGCTCCTGTGAATTGGTTGGTTTTGTGCTAAACACTCAGCTTTTAAGTATAGCACAATGTACTTTATTTTCTTTCCACACAGGAGATGGAGAACTTCATCCTGTATGAGGAGCTTAGCAAAGATGGCAGCTTTGTTGTCTATAAAGGAAGAAGAAAGAGCAACCTCTGCTATGTCGCCATCATCTGCACAGACAAAACCAAAAGACCAGAGATCACTAACCATGTATGTTTAGCTATACCAAGTCATGTTGCATTTGTGTATTTTTGAATGCTCATTGTAGTTTGGGGTCAGTTTGAACACAAAATAATGCATTAGACAATTATGAATCCCTAAGTGTTATAATAATGAAAATGTATTATCGATGTATTAAATGCATAACATATTTAGGTGATACTACTTGCAAATTTAATGGAAAAATAATACTTTCATGTTGTGTTTCTCTCCTGTTAGGTACGACTGAGCCAGGATTTGGATCATCCAAATATTGTACGCTTCTATGAATGGTTTGAGACAAGTAAGCACCTTTGGGTGATAGTGGAGCTCTGTACAGGTCAGTAATGTAAATTCGTACAAGTATTTTTGTCTGTCTTACACTCGCTTAATAATTTTACCTGTTAGGTGGTTCCTTGGAGTCTGTAGTGGCTCATGATGGAAGTCTGTCAGAGGATATTGTGAGGAGGTTTGGATGGGACTTGGTCAAAGGTTTAAGACACATCCATGAATTGGGAATCATTCTGTCAGACCTGACCCCTGCAAAGGTTAGCATTTGCAGTTATTTCAATCCAAAACTGACAAAAGTATTACAACAATGTTATCGATATTTAAAGCAATAATAATGATTGTTTTTTCTTCAGGTTCTTCTAGATGGTAGCGGTGTTTTGAAGTTTAGTAACTTCTGTTTATCCAAAGCTGAGGGAGAGACTCTGGAGAACATTTTTACAATGCTTTCTGTATCTGAGGAACAAGAGGAAGGAGACAGCATGAACATGAGAACAAGAGTGCAAGGTCGGAGTTTACCATTAATGTATGTTTAATGAAGTGCATGTCCTAATATTAACCCTTAATTCTTTTACATTTTGCTACAAAACAGCTAAACTTTCTTACAATAAGATGAAGTGATTTTTATTAATAATTCTCTAGGCTCAGAGAATGTTTTAAGACAATTTTCTTTGGACAATGATTATTTCTTTCGGAGGACTTTTTATAAAACATACAACAGGCATATTGCTCAGTGCTCTGTGTTGTATCTAGAGCAGTTGTTCTCATTTTATAACAACAACTACTTTAGGACTGACAACGTTTTTCTATGTACCAACATACCTTCTGACATTTTAAAACAATGGTAAAACAGTGCAGTGAGATCAGAAAAAAAACTTCCTCATCAATTTGCACTTCATGATTGGTTGAAGGATGTAGTGTTATTATTATAAGTTAAGTTTTCCAATTTTAAACTTGGAAATATTATTTGAAAAGTCATCTGAATTCAGTACTCCAAGTTGGAAAAGGCTGCAGTTTCTCTCCAATCCTGACCTCAAATATAACACACGAGTGCCTTGAATTCAAAACCTAGTCCTGGCTACAGTAAAAAATATATATATTATTTTCACTTCTGACGAGTAATACCTGTTTTTTTGGGTTTTTTTACACATGCAATACTATAAAACAATTAGCTAACCTGTTGGTATGGTGGCGGACAATAAAAATATCACTAACTGGTTTTCACATTTGGAATTGGAACCTGATCCAGTTGGATTAGATGTCATTCCCAAATCCAGGTTTTCACTTCCAAGGTAAATGAAATAGCATAAGGAGCCTCCAGCATTCTTTTCCTTTTTGATTTACATGTGTAAAAAATGGCAAAAATAAGATAATTTCATGGAGAGATTTGTTTTTTGCATAAAAAATGCAAAAGTCATGCTAGCATTAAATGTGACATTTGGTGCATTAATAGTGAATTTATAATACCAAGATGGGCCAGCGTTTTAAAACAAAAGTCTTTAGTTTAGTGGAATAAGAAGCATATTTAGCCTCCTACTGTTTCTGTTGCCGGCGCATTAAGAATGGATACGTGGATATGTAAACCATGTGATGAAACTGATTATATAATGCTCCAATCCTACAGCGCTAGGTAGAACTGGGTACCAGTCAGTTGATGAGATGCTTCTTTGGCATCTAAGCAAAAATAAAACATTTCTAAATTAGAGGGCACTGTGGCTTAGTGAGAAAAGTAGTTAATTTGAAAGTTGTGGGTTCGATTCCAGCTTCCTTCTGCTTTCCTTCTGTTGATGTGCCCCCGGTGCAAGGCACGTTACCTCAAGTTGTCTACTGATCTGCTTATTAGTGTATTAATGTGTGCGTGTTACTGAGTGTTTGGTATGCCTGGAAAGATACTAAATAAGTTCAGTTCATTTATCATCTAAGTTGCAAGTGTTTTTGGATATGTTGTGTGTTTGTTAATTTGGTTTTCTAAACCCATGCTTAGTTTAGAATCATTTTACTGAAGTAAAACTAAAAGTATGATGCAGTCAAATTTCTCTTAGAAGTAGATTTATTTTTAAGAAGTTACTCATGGAAATGTAACTGGGTAAATGTATCTAGTGACTACCCACCTCCGGCTGTGTGTGACTGTAAGGATGACAAAATATGAAAGCTTATGGGTTATGCAAAGCTTACTTAGCTTCTTATTGGTTATTAACAAAACACTTCACTTTGAAACAGACAAAGGAAGAGTGGAGAGAATAAGAAATACTTCTGTAAAATTTACATCTTGCATATACTAGGCGCTCACATTTGAGAACATTTTATACTATGGACTTCGCATACAGCAAGCAATGATGTATCAGTGCTTTTCAACTGTATCCATGTGATTCTGTTACATATTTATAGGTTCTCCAACCTACAGTGCTCCGGAGGTTTTGCAGGGATCAGAAACCAGTAGGAGCTCTGATCTCTGGGCTCTCGGCTGTATACTCTACTATATGTACACTGGTACCCACTCGCATACCTTTACAAAGTAACACATTTGCATATCAAATGTAATATTAAAAAAATAACAGTAATGTATAATACATTTTCCCATTTGCTGATTTGATTAATTTCAATGAATTTTTGATTATCTTCACTGCTACTATTATTTTACAACCCCAATTCCAAAAAACAAATTAGTGTTTTGCATATTTTCTTCACAATGGAACATTGTAAACATATCAAATGTTTTGATTAAGAAATGGTACCATTTTCAGAACAATTAAGGTAGTTTATAAGTTAACAGCAGAACACATCTCAAAACAGTACCCCGAGTTGACACTGACTACGTTCCGTGTCTGATGGAGCAGAAACTCCCTTGCAAATTGTGGCATACGGCATTTCACACTGGATGCGTTTTTGCGTTTAGGATCTCTTCATGCATCTATCAACAGCTCCGTCATCTGTCAAAAATAGACTTGATCCATATTTCTGAGGGACGACCCTCCGTCATGCCGTAGCGCCATGGAGCTGGTGTGAATTACTGCATTGACCAGAATGGCTTTGATTTGTGACAAAGAGCAAAACGCACCGATGATAGAGTCATTTTGAACTATGGGTATGGACACGGGAAATTATAGTAGGTGGTACAAAATTAAAACAGGACGATGAGCATTTCAGCAACTAATTAGGTTAATTTTAAACAGGTTAGCAAGAGGACTGGGTGTAAAATTAGCATCTTAGAGCGACTGAATACTTCAGTCTCTCTAAGAGACGCTGTATCTCTTAAGATACAGCGTCTTGAGTGCCTTGTTGCTGAAAAGCGCTATATATATATAAACTTGACTTGACTTGACTTCAGAAATAAAGATGGGTTGAGGTTCACCAGTCTGTGAAAATCTGAAACTAAAGACTTTGGAAAAATATCTGATTAATATTCCTAGAGGAAAAATCTGAAAATCTTTGAATATCCCATAATCTACGGTTCATAATATAATCTCAGGTCAATTTGGGACAAGCATGAGCTTCGGTCTTAAAGTGGCACCGACTGAAAAAAACAGTCCTTATTCGGTTATACGGTTATAAGCATCAATGTTTGGGCTCAGAAACCCTTCCAGAAATCATTGTCTGTAAACACATGCCAACCACCAGTGTGGGTTAAAACTTTATCAATTAAAGAAGAAGCCATAAACAATCATCATCCAGAAACACTGCCTTCTTTAATGGACGGAGGCAAAGTGGAAGATTTTCACGTCTGAAAGGAACCATCAATGCAGAAAAGTAAATGCAGGTTTTAGAATAAAATGCTCCCATCTAAATCACCTCTTTACTAGACTTTCAGCAAGACAATGTTAAATCCTGTGCTGCATCTTTTATAACAGTATGGCTTCATAGTTTCTGAGTGCTGAACTGACCTGCCTGCAACCAGACCTCTTAACAATAGAAAACACCTGGTGCATCTGTTGAACAGCTACATCAGAGACAACAGGACATTAGTCTCCATCAACTGGTCTCCTTGGTTCCAAAATGTTACACTAACTGTTTTAAATGTGTTGATGCCATCAAAGTCAGAAGTACTTTTTGTTTTCTAAAAATGGTACAATTCCCCCCCAAATTTGCACATTTGGTATTTTTACTAAAGTATGCTCTATTGGAAATAAGATATGGGTTTATGAAATTTCCAAATGATTGCATCTGGCTTTTCTGTACATTTTTACATTAAGTCCCAGTTTTTTTGGATTCGGGGTTGTTCGGTTATTATATCCACTGTACGTGTCTCCCAGGTAAACCTCCTTTCTGCTCTGAGAACCACACTGACCTGACAGAGGTGATTTTGCATCAGGAACCGCCACCTCTAAGACAGACAGGTAATATAATCTATTTCAAACACATGCTAGTGTTTGAAATAAATGAGCGAACACTAGCATGCACATGAATATTATCTCACTGAAAGGCAATTTTCTATGACATGTTTATTTTTTGAGGTTTACAGATAAGCCAAAAACTGATTAAACCCCTCGGCAGATTTAGATTAAAAATTATTTTCATCCAACCAAGAAGTTTATTTCTGATTGTAAAGGAGAAAGGAATTTCTAAAAGGAGTTTAAAAGGAGTACCAATTTTGTAAAAATAAATCCCCAAACCTTTCATTTATACTTTAACAAAAATAAAGGCTGGTCACAATTTATGTATACCATTCTCAATAATCAGGGGAGCAGTCTTTATTACTATTACAGCAGTCAAAAATGATTACTATCCAGCATTTTGTATGTGTTCACTGGTATTTTAAGGATTTATCTTGTGATGAGGTCTTTCAGATTGGAAGGCCTCCACATGCTCACTAGTGTCTGTAGTTGCCTCCATCAGATTCAAGTCAGGATTCTAGCTGGGCCACTCCAAGCGATAATATTGCTTCCAGTCAGAAGGAACATGTTGATACAAATAAAAGATTATTTTAAACCTAAATCTGCCAGGGGTAGGAAGGATTTTGGTCTAACTGTATATAAAGCATTGCAATAACTTCTTTAATCTTTTCCAGTGTTTCTCCCAAATCCTCCCAGTCAGGAATTCCAGAGTCTTCTGAAAGGCTTATTAAATAAAAACTCAACCAAGAGGTCAGACTCAAACACGCGATTCCCACCATAGACCGTTTTCCTACTGTGGTTGCCATCACCACTATAATTTGTATGGATATCGTATGATTAGTTGTGGTTCGATTTACCTACAACACAAGACCATAGTATGCTGCGGTGTTGTCTGCTCATGGTGAGCAATACTAAGATCAGGTGTGTCAAAGTCCAGTCCTCGAGACTGTCCTGCGACTTTCAGATGCAGCCCTTCTCCAACACACCTAAGTCGAACGGCTGAATTCCCACATCAGAGGCCTGGTAACAAGCCATTCATTTGTTTCAGGTATGTTGGAGAAGGGATGCAGGATAGGAACTCTCGAGGACTGGATTTGGTCTCCGACGACCCTGATATTTAAGCTTTAAAAAGGACCTGAAGTTCTGGTTCTGGAATATCAGTGAAATGTTTTAATGTAATTAAGTAGTTGGATGTTTTTTTTTTTGTTTGTTTGTTTTACACAACAAGCACGCAATAATGTCTCAAAATTATCTTAACTTTTTATGTGAATATACAAAAAAAAAAAAAATGTTGTCTCTAAAAAGACAAGTTTTTATACTTATTGACAAGTGTTGTGAGAAGTATTTAAAGGTCAGATTGTTTAATGGGTTCAGACTGTGGCTGCTCAGGTTGAATGCTGAGGTTTGTGTTGTTTTGGTTTGCCCTTCCAACATTGAGTTGTGTGTATTATTTTCCTTATTAAGGATCAGCTGGTTGGAGCTGGTGGACCATCCTTTCTGGACTCAAGTAAAACAGGAGGAAGATGTTACAAAATATGGGGAAGAGGAGGATGACGATGTTGATGGGTAGGGAAAACCTTTAAATAAGGAAGTTGACTCTATCAACGTGGGATGTGTAATTTTTTTCCCCCAATAATAATTGTCTTTTAACATTTCACAATGCTTGGGCTCGGTGCGTGGCGTAGCGGTAGAACGCGCAACCAATATATGGAGGCTTCAGTCCTCGGCTCATCTGTCCCAGGTTCCAGTCCTGGCCCTGGCAACCTGTGCTGCACGTCTTCACTCTCTCTTCATCCCGCTTCCTGTCTGCCTACTTTCAGAAAATAACAAAAAAATAAAGGCCACTAGTGCTGCAAAAAAAATATTTCACAACGCTTTTATTGCCAGATTTTTGTAAAAATGTTAATTTTCTCATTTGTGCTCAAGTGCTAACATTTTCTTTAGCCCATTATGACCTGACTAATGTTGTTTAAGTGACTTAATTGTTTATTTGGTGTATTTTTATTCTTTTACAGACACAAAAGAACATGTTGCCATTTTCCTGCAGAACAGACAGTCAGTCTACCCAGTAGGCACCCAGCTATTAACCAGCCAGGTTGTAGTGTGCCAAAGAAAACGATATCTAGTGCAACAACTGACGGGCAGCCTGACACAGAAGCTGAAAGCCGACCATCTGTTCCACATGTATCTGGTGGAAGGTCAAAGTACATCAAGAGCTCAAATAAGGAGATGAGATGGGGAAGAACAAGGAAGGACCAAGTAAAGACTAGAGATCTCCCTGAACCAAATGGAGTGGATGAGGTGGACCACACGCCACAGCCCACAAAATCATGTGTGACGGGTAATGAATTGTTTAGTTTTAATATGGTTTAACTTCTAAGCATAGAAGTTCCTTATTTGGACACATAAAGCTATGTTCTATGTTTTAGTGTGATTTCCGATTGTATTTCTGGATAATTTTTTCCACAATCAAATTATAAGCCACTCTTTCTTTAACTTGTAAATTTTTTTCTTGAATGTTTTACTTTGGCCAAGATAAAAATGTGTTATAAGAATTGAAATTTGCCCTTTCTTCAGGTAATGTCCTAGAGCTGAAACCTAAAAGCGGGGTGGATCAGGACAATGCTGATACAATCTTTCTGCTTAGGTATTTTGTTGAAAATTTGATGTAAATATTTTTCCAAAGAATTACACAATTGAACTAATTTAAAACTATTGTGGACATTGATTAAGGAGCAATTTTATTAATCAGTTTCTAAAGGTATACTTCTAAACAGTTTTTGACCCCAATGGAGTTTTAATATCTGAGCAGTTTAGCTACAAAAAGTCAGATTTTTGTCTTTAATCTCTATTCATCATGGTTGTTCATTGTTATTTGTTATTTATGCTTATTTAGTAGCGCTCGTACCAACTCAAGAAGCCAATGCAGTATCTCAGATTCATCTAACCAGAACACCAGACTTGAGGTAAATGTTACTTAATAAATCTTTATGGACTCACTGTCAGCTTTACTAGGGTCATCTGTTCAACCACTTGTTAACAAAAATAGCAAATTATCAATAAGAGGAATTTAATGGATTTAGGCATCTAGATGCGGGGTAGATGACTTGATGAAGTACAAACCGAGCTTCAGAATGGGGAAAAAATAGAATTTAAATGAAATTAAATGTGGCATGGTTGTTTATTGCCAGATTGCCTGCTCTGAGTATTTCAGGAACTTCGTATCTACTGGAATGTTCACACACAACCATCTCCTGGGTTTTATGAGAAAGAGAAGATTTCCAGTGAGCAGCAGTTATGTGAACAGAAATGCCTTGTTAATGTCAAGCTAGACTGGTTCAAGATGATGGACAGGGAACATCATTATACCTTAACAGCTAAAGTATGCACAATGCCGTCTTTAAAACACAAAACAAATCAAACCTTGAAAAAGATGGGCTTCAGGAGCAGAAGACGACAACACAGTGCACCACTTCTGTCAGAACTGTTCTTAGCTGACATTTTACACAGACTAGAGGTTTTAGGGTACACAAAAAACATGGTTTGGTACTTATCCAGGTTTAAAAGTCAAGGTTTGGTACGATTTCGGTACTTTTCATTCAAGAAAAAGTTCGTTTACTTACCTAACCCTAACACTGTAAACACAAATTATTTTCAATTCCTGAAATTAATTAGATTTTGTAATGTTCCAAAATTTAAATAGGAAAGTATAGAACTGCATAGCCAAGTCCTGGTTAGATTGATTATACAACGATATAACCACTTGAAAACAGTCAAATATGGCCTTGTACACACTTATCCAGGTGTGTATTAAGTAAGAAACGAATCTCCCCCACATCATTTAAAAAAATAATATCATACACATAGGATTGTTTTCAGAAAGGTTTTCTTCCACATGAACCCACAGAAGTACACCACTGAGCATTGTTTCAAACATGCCAAATGCATAGGGGGAAGTGTACTGCAAATCTAAAACCTATGTCAGCCAATCAGAATCCTTCAAAACATCCATGACTTCCTGTTAGTAATGAAACATGGCATCATGAGGTTCAGTTGTGTGGACAGATAGAGAGATTGAGCTACTTTTCAATACCGTATTAAGTGACGGCATTCATTTTACCTCCACTGCATGACCAAGTCAACAATGATCGCACATGTGACTTCAGCGCCATATTATTTGTCAAAGACTGTGATATTCTGGACCCTAAAACTCCATTTTCCCATGTATACACACAAACACAAATAAAGGGTTTTCTCAAATCTCCACTTTGTTCAAAGTATTCATAAATAATCATTTTTAGTGATGTAAAACTGAGTTTTCGTGTGGATGAAAGGCCAAAACTATTAGTTTTCCTATATTTCTGGCTGTGTGGACTGTGCCCATATTTGAGAATACAACATGTTTAAAACACTTTGGAGTTACTTTGATAACCTACTGTTCCTGAATGCAACATGTGCAGCTTTTGGGAAGGTTCCCTCTCATCAACTTTAATTAGGTACATTGTAGAGCAAGCAACTGTAGCTTATTACTGTTGGAAAATGCTGACGTAAAGTTTTGGATCGGTCCACGTTCCTTTCTCCACTGTAGCTGCACAAGAAACCTTCACAATCCCAAATAGCAGAGTTTAGTGATAGCTGGGTGTCCTCTCTGTTTTGTTTTGGTGTCACTTTTTAAAGTTGCACTACAGAACATTTTATTGTGCAATTAGTTCCACAAGCAAAGATCCTGCATGTGTTCTGGTATAAGACAATGCTGTATTTTTTTCTAAAAGATATTTTTTCGGCACTAGTGGCCTTTATTTTTTGACAGTAGGCAGACAGGAAAGAGGGGTAGAGAGAGGGGGAGACATTCGGCAAATGTTGCCGGATCCGGGACTCGAACCTGGGACGGCCTCTTCGAGGACTGTAGCCTCTGCATAAGGTTGCACACTTAACCCCTACACCATCAGCGCCACGGCTCTGTATTTTTTTCAATGCCGACTTGAAGTGGTTCAGACTGGTGGTGTGATAGTTTAGGGGCATTTTCCTGGCGCACCTTTTGCCTCCTAGTACCAGCTAGAGCACAGCCTACCTGAGTATTCCTTATGACTGTAACCATCTTTTACTGGGTACTTCCAGCAGGATAATGCACCTTATCACAAAGCTCGGATCTTCTCAAGCTGACATCTTGAGCATTTTTCTGAGGTTTCTGTGCTTAAATGGCCTCCTTAGTCACCAGATCGCAATTCAGTACAGCACATTTGAAATGTTATGGAACAGGAGATTGTCACCATGGATGTGTAGCAGACAAATCTGCAGCACTTATGTGATGTTAATATGGACCAAAATCTCCGAATGTTTCTAACACCTTGATTCTATGCAATAAAGACTCAACCCAGTTCTGAACGCAAAATGGGGTAACCCAGTACTATCAAGGTGTTCCTAATAAAGAGGCTAGTGAGCCGATATTCTCTTCATCCACTCATCTAATTGTCTACCCGCTGTTTTTTGTTCGCCTAGGTTGTCACTGATCCTGACATTGCAAGCTGTATAAAGCGTCTTCTTCATACTGACTCTGATCTGGGTGTCACCAAAATCATTGACAATCCCAAGGTATGACCATGGAGATACCAGCTAAATCCTCCAGGATCAAGCAGCATTATAATTAGCCTTTCTATTGTTTTTTTTTTTTTTTTTTAATAAATGTTTCACTGAACACAATTAAGATTTTCTTCTGGAATTGGTTAAATGTTCTTGATTTATAAATGTACACAGAGGTGGCTGCAAGAAATAGGTGAATAAAGCTACAAACAAAACTGAGATGGTTACATACTGGAGTTGATTTGTTTGTCTTCTGATGATTTCAATAGATTCTTAAGAGTACTCCTGTACGATTTGATCCTAAAAACCTTTGTGTACCAGCATATTCAGGTATGTTGTCTTTATCAATTGTCCTGCATGAAGATACAACTGAATATATGGCCATTATCACAAGATTATCTCAAAATTAAGTCTTTTATCTCTTATCTTGTGCAGTTGAGAAGCTGCTTTCTCTGAGTGATGATGAGTGGAAGGACTTTCTGTTACAACTTCATTCATGCTTTGAAGAAAAGAACCCAACAAACCTCCCCTCAGCTCTTCCTCAGTCCACAGCTGTTCGATCTAGACTCAACCTGCTGTGCTACCTCTGCTGCATAGCTGGGCACACAGCTATTGCTGACAGGCTGATTAACTCAACACTGGTAGGAAAACATTTACTTCAGCTCCCTGCTGGAAGGTGTCATGACTGGGTTTAATGAGCATACCTATGTAGTTTGAAATATTATTTCTAAATTAGATTTTTCTCAATCTGTTTGGTAACTTCCTGTTGCTAAACTAAATAGTACCAAATGGGAGTATGTAAATGTAAGGCTTTTTATTGTTTCTGACTCGGTCTTTATTCCTAGCAGATTTTTTCTGCAATTATGCCTACAAGTCTTTTGGAGTACTTCCACAACAGCCTTGCACGTCTAAAGACTTTTGCCCACGTATCTTTACAAAATAGCTTAAACTACGTACAAAATCATTGCAAAGAGAATTCATTTAATTCTAAAAGGGGAGACTCCATATCATATAGATTATTTAAACACAGGGATATATTTCAAGCATTCAATTCAACATTTGGCAACCATGGCTTACACCGAATGAAAATCAAAAATTCAGTTTCTCAGAAAATTAGGATGGTACATAAAACTAATAAAAAAGAACTTGCTCTTTTGACATTCTTTTTGCAACAAAGGCCAGATTTATAGAGTGCACAACTAATGTGAGCTGTGGATCATTTTAGGTCCTTCTCTTTGATTAATGCTTTGCTTTTCCAGCCTGTAAGTTTAGCCAGGTCTTGGTTAGTTTGGAGTAGATCCATAATCTTTATATTTTCTGATGATGGATTGAACAATGCTCTGTGAGATATCCAAAGTGTTGTATATATATTGTAACCTAACCTGTTTTAAGCTTCTCCACAGCTTTATGTCTGACCTGTCTGCTGTGTTCCTTGGTCTTTAGGGTGCCGTCTGCTCACTAATGTTCTCTAACAAACCTCGGAGGCCTTCATAGAAATGATGCAGTTGTTCTGAGATACAATTTCATGTATCATTTATTAGAGTCAAGGGACCTGAGTATAAATGCAATCCACAATTCAGATTTTTGCCAGAAATTTAGAATGCCATGTGCATTTTTCTCCACAGCTAACAATTATGTGCTCCTCTTAGTTGACCTTTTCACATAAAATCTATGAAATACAATATAGGTGCATCCTGAGTTTTTCTTCAAGAATGTTGCTACTAAAAAGGCTTATCTTGTGTTTGAATTAGAGTGTGGAATACCTGTAAACAAGTCCTGTACATTTATTAAGATAAGACCTTGTATCAAACTTTTAAAACTATTAAAACTTGAGTTGAAAAATATATCAAATCACAATCCTCATCGCAATATCAACTTTATCTTTAACACAATTCCAAAGGACTGCTTGGATGCAATATGTCATAGGATGTTATATTTGGTGTGTCATGCATGCAATCCTGCAGGCCATATTAGGTCTGTTGGATGGGTTTTCATTGCCCTCGATGCTCACACTGGATGCATATTTATAGTGGCTGTTATGCTAAACCTTATAAATATGGTGGGAACATTGTAATGAATGAAATGAGAGAAAAACATTCAGAATATCGTCATAATGTTCAACAAAAGCATCAGTTGTTTTCCTGAAAACATGCAGCCTAAATTAAGACATAAGCAGAAAATAATTTTTTGTATTTACTTAATAAACACCAGGTACTGATAGACCATATTTATTTTTTGTTTACTGTTCATATGTTGTGTTTAATGCACAAAAATAATTTGTTAGGAGTTTTGTAAAGACTTAATAGGAGTTTTAAAGAAGTGATAATGCATCTAAATGCCATGCTTTCATATCATTTATCATCTCTTAAATATTAGTTTCCTAAACCTGTTTCTCTTTCTTTTTCCTCATCGCCTCTGTGATCTCCTTATGCATTTTTGCAGCTTTCTGTGTTGACACAGCAGTTACGACAAGCTCCAAACTGGGATTTGTAAGTACATCATGGATGTATTTATTTTTCTAGATGATGAGAAAAAACAATTTCTTGGCCTAAAAGAACAATGGAATTTTACAAAAACTTTGTATATAATACAGTTGATAAATAATTTCCTTTGCAATGAAAAGACTTAAAAAAGCATCTGAACAGCCTTAGATAGACAGAAAGAGCCAGATAGAGTTGGTAAATACTGGTGCAATTTGTTCTCTCCTCGTTTATCTTTTTATTGTATCAGCTCTACAGTTGCAGTTTTACTTTAGATGTTACCATTGGTTAGCATGATTGTTATTAATTCAGAAATGGTTAAACAAACCTCTTTTGAGGGAATGTAAGTGAATTAAACAAACCATTGTTTTGTTTTTTACTCCCAATCACAAGCTTTAGGCATGTTTTATTACTTTTAGGAAAGATCCCTTTATCAGTTTTAGAAGTTTACCAACTTAAATTTTGGTACTATAAACAGCTGTTCTATTACACATTTGCAATATCTAAAATTAATTAATTAATTTATATTTTTAACAATATTTTGCAGGCGGAGCAAGATCCTCAGAGTGATGGGCCTTCTGGCTCTGCACTGTAGTCGTCTTGAAGAGGACTGCCATGTTTCTGAGGTCTGATGAACATACAAACTTGTTAGCACATTTTCATAAATCTGTTTAGGATAGAACCAAGCTCGCTATAAATTTACCCTTTCTAACTGTAGTATCGCCTTAGGCAATTAAAGCTAATTTTGATCTAAGAAGTTTCCTTAAACATTAGTGGTTTTTATAATAAGACGTATCCTTGATTGCCATAGGGGAGGAGGTGACTTCAAAGGAACAGAGTAAACATTTTTAGGTGTGGGTAATATGAATTAAATACATGTGCACGTGCTTAGACAAAGATCTAACAGTAACAATAAGGCAGGAAATCCCCAGTTCTCAAAGATTACCAGGAGAATCACAAATGCAATACTGGTATGTACCACTATGTGACAGTAAATACCGGAGGGTAATGTATGCATACTATTCCTGTAATATCTAATAGATGATACATTTATTGTGTAGGTTTCCTTTTTAGTGAAACTTCTCCTTCCTTTCATCTGGTTAGAAGTAATCAAACCTTTTAACATAACAATGTAGATAAAATGGACCCTGATGAATATGTGAACTGCAACACGTGTTCATGACACACTCACCTTATAGTTCCAGGTTGTACCAGCTGGTGGCATTAAAACTCTTTGAGACCACTTCATTTCACATACTGAAGAGTACCAACCTCCCTCTTTCAATCTCCCTATTTGTCTCTCATCCACATTTAAACATAAATATGAGACAAAACTGGTGAGTTTGAGTTGTTAATAAAAAAAACTTTATTATTTTGTGCTCTTGCAGGCACCGGGATTTAACTACTGCACATGTCTTTAATGTTGTTGCTTGGTCGAGTTTGTGCCAATGTGATATTGCTTACTTCTAATGGATTATAGCATTAAAAAGGAGTGTTTTTAGAAACTAAACACATGTTCTAAAAAAATGCATTGGCTATGATTCTTATTAAGAAAATTTACAAAATGTTGACTTTTCAAATTAGTTTTAGTTTTTGAGTTTATAAGTTTCAAATGATTTGATAGGATATTTTGCACAGTGAACACACTCTTGTGAAGAGAATGCATCCCTACTCCAACATTCCTGAATTAAGTAAATGACACGATACCAGAATGACATGCTGAAGAGGGAATTCAGCCATTTGATCCAGGTGTGTTAGAGCAGGGATGCATCTAGAAGTTGCAGGATAGTAGCTCTTGAGGACTGTGCTTGGGCACCCCTGGTGTAGATTGATCGCATGCTTTCAAACCCCTCAGATCTGTTGGGGAATGAATGCTAGATCTGGTGGCTTTTAATATATCCCTCCAGAACGCTTTGAGGGGGCATTAAAGATTGTTGTGGTGCATCACTCTACTGATGAAGACTGTAGCGAATGAGACATGGCAGCACCTTGGACGTTTACACAGTTGGTAGTAATACTGAGGGCCAGGACAAAGAAGCATTGCGTTGATTTTAGATGATCAACACTATCCTCAACTGTTTGTGGTTTTAATATTGTGACTAATGTGTGCTGGAGTTTAGAAAAAGGCCAGCAACACCCTTGTTGTTTAGGACAATTGATGGGATGGTTTTTTTTTCTCTCTGTTACCCGCCTTACCTCCACTCAGCTACTGTGGATAAGACTGAGCAATGTGTTCGCTTATCTTCATGTGTCTGTTCGTGACTATGGCCGTGCCTGACCATCTATGGACTCAGCAGGGGTTTTGTGTGTGTGTGAGTGTCTTTTATGTGTCTGCACAGGCTTTTTTGAACTATGTTTGTGCAAGCTCTCAGCAGGGGTTTTGTGTATGTAGTTCTGTCTATCCTTATTGGTGTGTGTTTGTGCCTGCAGATACTGTATTGTTGTGTTTCCTTATGTTACAGGGAACAGATGACCAATCAAACAGCACACACACTTGCGTTTTTCTCTTTGAGTGTGTGTTTTCTCAGCAGGGGTTCTCCTGCTGCTATCCTGCTGATTGGCGTGTTGGCGCTGGGTTTAGTTACCATAGTAACTTGTATATAGTTTATTCAGCCCCCAACACACATAATTATGCTTTAAACACATACAAACAAAGTACACCTGTCTTCTTTTCCCACTGCCCCCTTTCTGTCTTGTTCTAATGTTTTCCTGCTGACAGTGTCTTTGTTGTTTTTTTCTTCATATTGATAAAATTGCTTTGAAAAAAGTACAAACAGGTATTCAGCTTTTAATGCCATGTAGTGTCTTTGAAACCGCACATAGTTTTCCCTCACCAAAGGTCACTCAAAGGTTTTATTTGCTCTACCTGCAGATTAAGAAGTATAGTGTTTACTGTGGAGGGTGTTTCAAATGATAAGGAGACTAAATGCTCCAAAAAAGCTCGCAGCGATCCTTATGGACACAGATCCAGAGGGTAGTCAGTGCACAAAACCAATTAAGGTAGTATTTGGAAATACACCCTCAAGAAAGGGGCAACAGCTTAAACTACTATTTCAACATTTAATTACAGGAGCTCTAATGGATTTGGTATTTTTTAATGACTTGCTTCCGTCTCTCTGCCTGCTCAGACGCTTTTCTCCTAAGCTCCCTGCTTGCTTGCATTCTTTTACTCCTAACTTTTTATCTCTTAGCCAAAATTATGGAAATATTGGACTAAAACTACTTCTAACCAGCGACTCCCAAGGATTATTATTATTATTATTTTTTATTTTTTAAAGGACTTTGATGTTTTTATAATCGAGCTCGAAAGCAGGGCAAGTTGACGCCAGCTAATCAGCACAAAATGCCTCCCTTCACCACAGAGGACTTCGACAAACTTTTACAGAAATTGGCTGTTTTGGAGATGAAAATCCATCGACTAGAAGGGAATGTGGAGGTGAATATGGGGTACAACAATGATTCAACTCTGCCTGTGATCCCAAACAGTGACAGCCAGCTCAACAACTCAGCTGGCAATCAGAACACTGAGAATAAACCTACCGGCAGACCCTCCAGGCATGTTTTAGGGGCATGCCCAAAAAATCAAGGTGGACGACTCACTGGAAGATCTCAGCAATTAAATAAATTAGAATGGCCAGAATTACAGAGAAATGCCCCTGTTTCCCCTGAGAAAAGGAGACTTCGACAGCGAGCTGCTGTCACAACAACTGATAGGAGTGAGACAGCTGGAAATAATGGAATTCCCCTCCAAAACAGATTTGCTCCACTACAGAATGAAAACCAGGAAAACTATCCATCTTCTGAGATCAATAAAAACATGTGCTACTACATCTGTGAACTTCATCGACAACTTCAGTATTTTTTGGGAAAAAAGACAACTCTTCAAGCAAGATGGTTTCTGCTTGAACAAGCCAGGAGCCAGACGTCTCACATCTAATCTCTTCTATTCAGTAAATAATCCAGCAGCAGCTTCGACCTTCAGCAGAGAACATGGAGTATCAACAACAATGATAACGCTGCTTCCAACTGCTCCTAATCTATCTCCTCCTAATCAGGACCTTCAAATCACTTCTCTGATACAGTCTGGGCCCCAGTGGTAACTAAGAAATGAGCAGGTCCAGGAAAAATTTGGGCCCCTAATAGGAGATAGTTGTAAAATCTCTGTGCTTATAGGTACTCTTAGAAAATTTGGTTTGATTCAACATGTTAAACAGCAAACGCACACACAGGGACATATTTTGGACTTGATCATCACTAAGGGTCTAAACATTTCCAAGGTGTCTGTAACTGATGTTGCTCTATCTGACCACTTTTCTGTTATTTTTGAAA
>JAHUTJ010050299.1:0-22354 GCA_036250325.1 Characodon lateralis
CAGTATGAGGGATTGCTGCAAAGTCAACGCCAGTGACTGTCCACTGTCTCTACATGCTCATCCAGGAGGAGTGAATGCTGCAAGTCACTGACTGGATGCAATCTGCTGGGTTTCCTTAGATAGAAAAGCGTTTTATCCAATTTGAATAAAAAGCTATCTCCGACTGCACTGTTCAATTGTTAGTATTAATTGGAATGTATGAACCTGACTGTTGTGAAGTGCCTTGAGACGACATTTGTTGTGAATTGGCGCTGGCAGAGTTGTCACATTTCAGAGACACAAATACATTTTCATCCCCTAAAACAACAAAACAATTTTCTCATCTGGGAATAATAACAAAAGACAAGCAGCTTTCCCAACCAAATTTCATCATTTATAGCAACAAAGCTAATGCTAGTTTGGCCCGAGAAATAATTTTATAAGGTTCAAAGATTTGAATAAAGTTAAATAAATTAAGTTAAATATGAGCCTGGAGAACTAGGGATAAATTGTTATTGAGTCTGAAAGGTTAGAGAGACAAAGATTTTTTTTTAAATCAGCTTTCCGATGCAAATTTCATAGTTAGCTAGTACCAAACATAAAGCAGATGAAGAAGTCAGATAATGAGAAGAACAACAAACTTGTCTTTAACACAGTGAGAGAAAATCTTCTCTTTTCCCAGTGTGAATAATTCCCCAGTTTCTGGTTAAAAAAAAGAAATCGCTATTTTCTGTCTTGTCCTCTCAGAGACAGTGTTTACTCTAGCACATTATTGACAACCCCACCCCCAAAATACTGTTAAGGCTTGCGAGATATAGGACCCCAGAATGCAGACGAGCAGGCAGCATGATGGTAAGTGCAAAAAGGTTTAATAACAAAAACTCTCTCACAGCAGGAGGCAGGAACAAAACAACAAACGGGCAGGTGAGACAGGCATGGCATGATCAAAAAACAAGACATGATCTAGACTTGAGCATCATTTGAAAGACAAGACATGGTTTGAAAAATGTTTCGGCGATGTGTAAACAGAACAGGTGTGTATAAATGGAGTGTGAACCAGGTGAAGCAAGACAGATTAACTAGGTGCAGGTGAACCGAATAAAGTTGATTAACAGAGAACACAACGTGACAGGAGCAAAACNAACAGAACGCAAATCCAAGGAAACAAACTAATAGAACTATAACTAGAAAAACATGAAACAAAAACATAAACAGGAAAATAATAAACAGAAGCATGATTCAAAACTTGAGCTGTGAAGAACATATAAGGAAAAAACCTGAAACCAAAAACCAAACAGCCCCAAATCATAACAAATACATAACATATGTTTTCCTTAAATACTTGGGGATAGTTTAGGTGGATTTGTTTTGTACTGTAAAATTTTACTTCACTCCTCCATGGGAATTTCTCCCCGATTCTCCAAATGGAGATCAGACTTATCCTATTACCAGTAGCCCTGGCACCTGGCTACTGGTAATAGGAGAAGTTTGCATCTTTGAAAAATAGGATTATTCATGAGATTCATACAGTATATTCACAAAGATATAAAGTGCCAAGGGTTGCTTTAAGTTAACAAAGCAATGTCTGTCCTTGCTAGTAAAAATATCCCTTTTGTAAGCTAACCTCATCTGTTTAACCAGAAACAAATGTTAACCTGCACGTTCATCGACATTTTTTCATTGGTTTTGGTGTTCTGGTAGTCTACCATTATTTTTATTAAAGCCCAGCTAAGACGACCTGTGTTTCTCTCTTTACCGTGTTCTGCTTTAGTTTCGGACTCGGTCCGTTCTGAGACCTTCCCAGTTCGGTGGATCAGAATGCAGCGTGGAGCTGACAGAGGAAAGGACTTGCTATCCATCCAAGGAGTGCCTTTTACCACCTGTGGACTGTAGAGACGACTTCAAGTGTGACAACGGTGAGTGGACTTAAAACGTGACATATTTCCTCCACAGTAATTGTAAGATGTGCTAAAAAGTTCTTCACGCTGCAGGGCGCTGCATCAACTCAACGCTGACATGCAACAATCAGAACGACTGTGGCGATAACTCGGATGAGAGGGACTGCGGTTCCTTTAAAACTGTCTGTCCTGTAAACAAGATGGTGGCCCCTGGGGCTGGGCTGGTTGAAAATGGGTAGAACTGGTTCATTTTTATGCAAGACTACTAATGAACCCAATAGAAATGTGTGGTGGTGTATTTTTCTTATCATTTTATACTTCAAACTAAAGTTTATCAGAGATCTTCTACTTTAGTTTACAGCATTTTTCTTCTCTACATCTAATATAATCCAAAGTAGATGATGATTTGTCCAAAGCACTAAGAAATTAAAATAATTCCTGACATGTTACTAAGAATTTTCTCTTTTTGGTTTGGGGCCATAGTTTTGATGTTCTGGCGGAGGAGCCGAGGGGAGCAGTGCTGGACAACATGTTTATGGGCGGGAGCTGCATCATCAGGCGGCCAAATAGCACATTTCTCTACCATCGAATTCCACACAACTTTAAGACCTTTGACATTAAGGTAGTCTTTGATAATCTGGTTTTAAAGCTTTTCCCACTGATTTGATACTGAGAGAACTTGTAATAGCTCTAAAACTGGTTCCTTCATCTCTAGACAAGAGTGTTTCATTCTGCTATGTTTACTCAGTCTTGAAACATACAGAATGGAGTATAAGGTTTCTCAGTGGTCTTTATTAATATAAAGCCGGGTCACAAAACAGGATACAGCAGCCTAACCTGTTACCTCATGGTACTCAGGAGTGCACCACTCTAAACGGTCCCCCTAGAACATAAAACATAAACATTCCTCTTGACACAAAGAGAGAACATCAGGAAATGTTCTTTGCTACACTTTTTAATCATCTCAGATTTACTAACATTGTTGTGGTTGTTTAGGTTGGAGTATTGGAAGACTTCAGCACTGAGCCCCAGCCGCTGGTCTCTGAGTCCATGGAGAAAAAGAGAGAGAGCCATATTGAAAGAGGCACCCAAGATCCAAGAGGCTTTCTGTTTCTTCTCTTTTATCTCCATAGTTCTTCTAAGTCACGTCTTACCTCTAACAAGGAAGCTTTTGAGGCTTCAAAGAAAAAGGTGATTTTGAATGCTAGATCTACTCACCTTGTTATTTAGAAGTATTTAGAACATAAACAAGAACAAGAGATGGCTTATACTGCAGTATATAATGTACTAAAATATGTATTCAACCCTTTTCTAGGATTCCAAGTTTTTCCGAGTGCATCAAGTTCTACCAATTACCACATTTACAGTGAAGGATCCGCAGGACATTGTTCTTTCGCTGCCTTTCCAGCAGTTCCTTCACGCTCTCCCACTCAATTACAACTACGCCCTCTACAGGGATATCTTCCAGCGCTTTGGCACACACTACTACAGCTCAGGAAAACTGGGAGGCCACTATGACCTACTGTACCAGTACAGCCGGGAGGAGCTAAAAAGTTCAGGTAAAACATTACACCCTGGTGTCCAAAGTATAGAATAACACTGTACATCAGTAGTACTACTAAAACCATACATGTAAATGAATAGATATACCACAGTAAGTAGCTTTTAAAAATCAAATTTTGGGGTGAAAATGTTTCATATCTGCTCTGAATGACCATATAGAAGGTAGTAACCTCAATCAAGGTGGACCACATCTGTCATTAAATCAATCCATCCTTTGTCCTCTGAGATCAGATCACAGGGGTCAAAATAACTGTATCAGGAGGAAAACCCAGAACATACTCTGGGTGACCCCAGAGTGTTTTTCAGGACATGAGGGATACATATACTCCTTCCAGCAGGTTCTAAGTCTGCCCCACTGTCACCACACAGTAGGACATCCCAGAAAACCTAAAACAGAGGAGTCCAAGAGAAATCTTCATCTCATGCCTGAACCACTTTAACCAAACTCTGTTAATGCAGAAGAGTAGCATCTATACTCATTGATCTCCTTCTTTTGGTGCTGATCCATATCTCATGACCAATGTAGATAACTGTAAACAGTAAATGGAGACCTCTAGGATGTCTTCTGGATGCCTAGAGGAGCTACAGTTCTGCTCCAAGCTCCCCCTCGATGATATAGTTCCTCAAACTACCTCTGAGGTGGAAGCTCATTCTAGAAGCTTGTAGCCAGAATTTCATTCTATTGGTCAAGATCTGTAGCTCATGATCATAGGTGAAAGTGGCAATGTACACAGATCGGTAAATCGAGTGTTTTGCTTATTGGTCCAGCTCTACCTCAGAATGAAACAGTCTGCAGTATTGCAGATGAAGCCCCAGACCATCTATTCATCTCCAGCTCCATCCTACCATCACGCCAGGTGAAAAAGACGCCAGGATAGTTGAATTCCTCCTCTTGAAGCAAAGACTGACTAACCTACATTTTTCCAACTGAGATGCCAGAACCAGATCATCTAAAAAAAGCTAAGCTGATCTGAAACCTTCTCTCCATGGCTACATCTTGAGATCTTCTCCTTGAACGCAGGATACACAGGAAACAGGATTGTTGACAAGGATTAGTCCTGATGGAGTCCAACAGGCACTTGGAGCTAGCTTGACTTTGTGCTAAAAGCTTTGACACAGCTTTTGCTCTTTGATCTTCAAGGGCCGAGTAGTCCTTAAAAGCCACCCAGATATCCCAAACTCTTGCAGAACAACCCGCAAAATATCTCAAAAGGACAAAGTCATAAGCCTTCACCAGATCCACAAAACACATGTGGACCAGCCAACCAAACTCCCATGACCTCCTCAGCAGTTTTGTGAAGATAAAAATCTGGTCCATGGCCAGAATGAACGCCACTCTGATCCTTCTGAATCCGAGGTTCAATGCTCGGTCTCGCTTACAACACCCTGTAGTAAACTTTCTCAGGGACGCTGAGAAGTGTGATCCCTTGCTAGCTGCAGCACACTCTCAGAAAGTGGCACCACCACTCCACCTAGATTTTGCTTTGAAATTTTGTGTGTGCTACATCAGTTTTTATCTGTACCTTTTTATGTGGCAGGTGAAACAGAAGAGCGCATCACAGGCTGCCTGAGCCGAGAGACCGGCTGGACTGTAATCCTCTACACTGAATACAGCAGTGTGAGCAGATGCACCAACAACCGGATGACTGAGAAATATCAAGGTTACTTCTGAAGTGTAGCAGAGAACCTTATTTCTACTTTCCTCCTTTGGTTCTTCTCTTTGCTAAATTTCTCCTCTTTTCTCTTGCCCAGGCTCATTCATCCAGGCCTCAGAGAAGTCCTTCTCTATGGTTAAAGGGGGTCGGGCCAGAGAGGCGGGAGCTCTTGCCTGGGAAAGACAAGGCCCTGCTCCGGACAAGACATCCTATAAGAACTGGGCCAAGTCTGTGCTTGACAACCCTGCTTTGGTAGATTACAAGGTAAAATCCAGAGATCCTCATAGAAACATCTTGTTCATATTTAATCTTAAACACTTGGGTTTTGTCCGCTTCAAATCTGGTTGTCAAGTAGTGAAAAGCTTAGTCTCTCACCGGCAGCAGATACCAGAGGGATCCTGAGAGTGAATTAGGGGGAAAATATTAGAGCAGTTGGTTGCACGAGGGTCCTAGGTTCAAATCCCGACCTAGGGTCTTGCTGCATGGAGTTAGCATGTTCTCACTGGGTAGGGTTAGGGTACCATCTGATTAAAACCTCCATGCTTTTGTTTGTTCAGTTGCTTCCCATCATAGATTTAGTACGGGGAATTCCTTGTGCTGTCACTAAGAGGAGGCACCTGAGGAAGGCTCTGCTACAATACCTGGAGGAGTTTGACACCTGCAAGTGTGCCCCCTGTCCCAATAATGCCAAGCCAGTTCTCTCTGGTACTGAGTGCAAGTGTGTTTGCCAGACAGGAACATTCGGTACCAACTGTGAGACTAAGGCACCTGACTACACATCAGGTATGCAGCATGTGTAGTACCAAGCTCATTTAAGGTGGATCTTGTATGTTTTTATTGTTATTGTAAATAGGGATTACTTAGGGGTCAGCATCTTATTTTAGGTTCTGATGGGAGTCTGGAAAAATGTAACAAACTGATATATGAGTCGGTAAAAAGTGTCGATTTTTGACATGAAAATTCTCTTAATGCAGTCAGGATGATCCCAGTTTGAAGAAATGGAGAGGAATTCACAAGGAAGTCAAGCTAACAGCCTCTCAGAAAATAAAAAATGTAGGAGTTAATTTCAGCCAGAGGAATTCACTTTTAATACAGATACCTTCTTGTGTTTGGGAAAAAGATCAAGCAACCTGCTTGTGGCCAGAACGCATTCAGCATCTTCCAGCCAAACAGTTAGCAAAATACTGACACAATAAAGATCCGATTCAAAAGATATGAGATGGAAAAGTATTTATCACGGTGTAACGTTGTGGTTGGAGAGGCAGAACTGAAGCGAGTAGCTAGCATAACAACACAAATGTTTTTCATTTTCGACAGTGGCAGAATTTGAAACATCTGTCAGAAGCAAAAGAGACACTTTTCTCATACAAAAGTTAATCAAACGATTTAAAATGTGTTGAGCTTTAACTTATTTTATATGGTGGAAATATAAATAAAATGTATTATAAATGTTAAACTTAAATATCGATTCTTACTCTGATTAGCCACCAGTTTATCTATTTTACCTAAATCTATAAACTGATCTATTTGACTTCAGGTTATTTAGTTAAAAGAAACTAAAGTATCAATTTTAATCATGATTCTTAAGATTTAATAGTGTCAGCTTGAAATGTTTTAGCCTTTCAAGCTGTTATGTTATAGTCATGCTAAAATGGGACTAAAATGTTGGTGATGTTTGCACTGGAAAGTTGTTTTTATTGCCTACAGAGGCAGTGGATGGTTACTGGAGCTGCTGGGGGCCATGGAGTAGCTGTGGGGCCTCCATGAGGAGACATCGAACGAGGAGTTGTGACAACCCTGCTCCCCTAAGAGGAGGCCAACCCTGCGATGGTCCAAACAAACAGGAGGAACCGTGTCAAATCTCCCTCTTTGAAAAGTAGGACCCGGGAGCATGGTAACCTTCACGTTTAGTGTTTTAAAGAGTTGCCTTTAATAAGAACTCTGTGGTTTGGGTTTCTTGTGCAGACAAGAGTCTTGTGACAATGATGATGACTTCACTGTGGGATGGAGGGATGAGCTGCCGCCTGGGGTGGAGGGCTGTTTGAGGCCCCAGAGACCACTCAACGCCTTCCTCAGGGTGAAAATCACCTGAAATGGATGATGTCACAAGACAACGTTTATACATTAAATATGACAAATACATTTCATTTTCAAGCTTACTGCATAGGGATCCTTTGCATCTTTATGGTCAAAGCATATTTTTATTTCAGAAATCTAAACAGTATTACAGCTTTGGTGAGGATGAGGAGTTCCAGTGCTTCACCGGATTTGAACTGGAGGGTTTTCAGTTCATCAACTGCCGTCCTGACGGAACCTGGAGTCCACTACAAGGAAGATGCATCAGTAAGTCTGTTCAGCGGGAAAAACCCAAGAACAGTTTCAGTCATAGCCGTCATTTACAGGTACATCTAGAAAAAATCTGAATATTGTAAAAAGGTTCAGTATTTTTTACGCATGTCAGAAAGTGAAACTCGTATATAGATTCATCACACGAAGAGCGAAGTATTTCAAGCATTAATTTCTTGTACGTTTGATTATTACAATTTACAAATAATGATAACCCAAAAATTTGTGTCTCAGAAAATTAGATCATTGTTAAAAAGCTAAATATTGGAAACTCATGGTGTCCCACCCTAATCAACTAATTAGCTTCAAATGGTCTCTCGGTCTGGGTCAGTAGGCTACACAATCATGGGAGAGACTGCTGAATGGACAGATGTCTAGAAGACAGTCACTAACACTCTCCACAAAGAGGGTAAGCCACAAAAGGTCATTGCTGAAAAAGCTGGTTGTTCGCAGAGTGCTGTGTCCAAGCATATTCATAGAAAGTTGAGTGGAAGGAAAAAGTGTGGTAGGTAAAGGTGTACCAGCAACACAGTTAACATCAACCTTGAAATTCTAACCTTGGGATTGTCAAGCAAAATCCATTCAAGAATTTGGGGGATCTTTACAATGAGTGGACTGAGACCTGAGTCAGTTCATCATAAGCCACTACGCACAGAGAAATCCTTCACATTGGCTTCAAATGTTGCATTCCTGAGCATGGTGAGGATACATAGGTGTGTCTCCTGGATGTGGAAAATAGCAGGGAAAACCTGTTTAATGGACGCTGGGATTGCAGCTGCATCATAAATGCTTTTATAATTCTAGAGGTTTTCTTTGATTGCAGCGGTCAAGCCAAGTTGCTGAGATTGTGTAACGAGCAGCAGATTCCTCATCCACTCTGAAGAGTCTGCCACATGTATTTCTGCACAGAAAATTCACAAAACCTGCCATCTTCATCCCTTTAGGGAAGCTGTGTGTTGGTCCAGAGGTCCCAGAGAACATGGAGCTGTATCCCGCCAAAGCATCGTACAGAGTGGGCGAAGTAGTGGGTTTTAACTGCAATGAGACTGGCCTGATGCCGATGCCACGAGGCACCTACAGGTGCAGCAGCAAGCTCACCTGGGAGCCTCCACTGCCTGCAGATCTCCGTTGCACAAACGGTCGGTTAAAAAGAGTAGAGAAGCTGGAGTCACTGGAGTCTTCTAAAAATTTGAAAAACTTCTGGAGCCAAAATATTAAAATAATGAAAGTTCTTCCTCTGTTTATCTGTGTTTAGAGGAACCATTTGTTCCTGATGGTCAGTGTGGTCCGGGGCAGAAGCTACGGGGATCTAGCTGTGTCTGCATCAAACGGGAGAGCTGTCTGTAAGTGATTTTAAAATCTTAATCTATACCGTTTTACACAATTTTAAGACCTCTACTGCTAAAATAAGGCTAGAGTCATCTTTCTTTTTAAATGTTGCTTCTCAGCAGCCTGACTTTTCATGAAATCTTTCAAAGCTTCGCTCATTTGTAGTTCTCCAGGTTTTCCACAGTTCTTCCCTTTTTTGGTTAAATCTTCCAAATGTTCCAATAATAACATAGTTTAACAGGCAGAATATCGTTTCTCGTGTCATTAGTTCATATTCCTTATTTTTGAGCCTGAACGGAACAATATGCTGCCGTGTACAGAGACTGAATGAAACAACAATCAATGTTTGAAAGACCTTCAGAAAGCCAGAACTGTTAATGATTCAATAAATTAGAAGGAAAATAGAAATGAGTTGCAGCACTGATCTGTGTGAATACACATCTTTAGTTCGCAGTTGGAGAGTCTCTGCATCCTAAACGTAAACCTGGACGTCACTGTGTCCATGTCAGACTGCTCCTTCCATGCGGGCCGTTGCCACGGTGACCCACTTTTCTTCATCAGTAAAGGTGTGTGTGACTCGGTTGATCCATCCACATTAGAGTGGGCCAAGTTCAGGGCTAAGATGTCTTCTAGGAGTTCTTTGCACGTGCCCTGCAATCTGGACACCTGCTACGACTGGGAGACCTGCTCCGGTGAGTTTGTTTGACTTGGAGCTGGTTTTACCTTCAGGCTCCTCTCTAAATGTACTGAAGCCAGATAATGAGCAGAGGTGAGCTTTGCACATGTCAGATAACCAGCCTAACTTTTATTCATGTTTTCAAGCCTCTAAAAAGTGCAACTGCAAAGCTGCTCGTGACTGCGCCAGAACCTCGGACCACATGTTCTGCGTGAAGCTGAAAGCAAACCAGATGATCCGAAGCTTGAACCTCTGCACTATGGCAGCTGTGAGATGTATCGGTCATGAGTTTGAAGTTCTCAATGAGGGTGTTTGTGTGAGCAGATGATGGTCCAACTAAACTTCCCTGCAGCTCTGTGCTATAATGTACCTAGAAGTCATGTTTACTAAATGCATTAAAAGTTTTTTGAAGATAGCTTCACATGGCTGTGTCTCTAATGGACTGACGACCTGTCCAGGGTGGACCCCACCAATGACCGCTGGAGATAGGCACCAGCACGGATTAGCAGAAACAACTGATGGATGGATGGATGGATGGACGGACGGACGGACGGACGGATGGAGATAGTAATCCTGGCTATCATTTAAATTCATCCCACTAACCTCTATTTTTACTTTGTAGTGCAATAAAACTTTATATTTAAAAACAATCTAGACATTTGGTTTGTTTCCACG
This sequence comes from Characodon lateralis, assembly GCA_036250325.1. NCBI lineage: Eukaryota > Metazoa > Chordata > Actinopteri > Cyprinodontiformes > Goodeidae > Characodon > Characodon lateralis. The sequence continues at coordinate 10,122 of JAHUTJ010050299.1, forward strand.
GTGATGCTTACACATGCTTTCTGGTGAGATGTTTCAATCCACTCATTATGGGCATGAATTTCATATTTAATTTCTTTTTTCTGTCAATAGTTATACATATTTTCAAACAAGAATTAGGTCCAAACATTTCAATTCATGGTTGATTTCCTGTAATTCACACAGAGAATTCACACAGACGTTTAGATGGCATATTTAATATTTGTGACTAAACTGAGCTGGAAAAGGTGGCCGGGCTTTGTCACCCAGGGGATGCTCAGAGGAATGCCACTGACAGGTTTAACAAGATACAAATAAATGTGCAAATTAAACCAAATATTTCTGCAATCTTCTCTATGTTTTGTATTCATGAAGGAACCTTCCTATTTACAGGTCCAAATTCAAATTTTTGCAACTCACAAAATGGGATACATCAATTATTCTATAGTTTTTCCAGCTTGTAAATGGAAAGCTATTAAGTTGCTTGGGAATTAAGTTTTAAATCCATGAGCATGAAAGACTTTCAAGGATTTAATGTTCTCCTTGTGCATCGATAGTGGTTCTCCCTTGGTCCTTCAGCTTCCTTCCACGGCTCAAAAACATAAATGTTAGGATAACTTTAAACAAGGCTGTCTGTTCTGGAGCCCTCAAGGAGTCATGGTGAAAATGAAGAACATGATGGACAACCCTGAGATCCACTTCAGAACACAGTAGCACAACAATAGGATGTTTTCAGCCAGAAGCTTCTCCAGATCTGCTGCAACGCAGACCGCTACAGGAACTCCTTCCTGCTATATAACGATTATTTGAGAAAACTTAGATGACGAGAGCTTCTGTAACCCACTAGAAGGGTTACTTTAAATAGACCTGATAATAGTAGATGGCAGGTAAATCAATTTACTTATACAGAAAACTGGGCCTGATCACAAGATTTCTAAATTCACGGGAGCCTAGGTGTGAGCAACAACAGAGGAGGGTTTAATATAGTGAACATTTGTGGATCCACATTTCCAAATAAACAAAAATTGTGAGCTTTTAAAAAAAATAAAATAACATAAATAACCCAGTCTTTTCGATACGTCTGTCAAATATTCATTCAATGTCTCACAGCTAGTGACCAGTTGGGTCACAATCTACCAGTTCACTCGGTCCTCTGGGCTGGGGCTCGCCATCCAAGATCAGGAGAGGATGATCTGGTGGTTTCGGGGCACCACAGGCCAAAAGTGCACTATAACCAAAAAACCTGACCTGGAACAAGGCCAAAGTAATGCATCTTAAAATACAGGATGCTAGTATCAATAAAGCTTAAGCTACAATTCAAAGAGATCTTTCGTCATTTCTCAAGTTTTTTTCCATGTTGTACAACAATATTCAAGTTATCAGAGTTCAATATTACCAACATATCAGTAAACTAAAGAAATTTGATCAACTACTAGGTATTTTAGCCAATTTTCAGCAAATTCACTGAGCCAACTGCCGATGCTTCGATGCTACACGACTCTACACGGGGATTTTTCCGGGCATCAGCCGTTCACAAGGGAGGCTTTCTGAGATTTAATAAAACGGATTTACTATTTTGAATTATATATTTTAACATTGTTGCTCTTACCGATTTCCAAGATTCTTCATCGAATTTGACAAGATCTTCCCGGCTATTAGCGGAAACAACGGTCAGCTCTGAGCTCTCAAGCATGTCTAACACAATCTGAGCAAAATCTCAGACTGAAATCAGACTGTGCCAGCTATTGGTTGTTTAATCCGTCACTAAAAGCAATCACTAAAGGCATATTTCACAGTTTTTAAAGATTTTTAGCATTTCTTATCTATACTTATGAACATATTTATTAACTTATTTTTAACGTTATTACTTTTCAACTCTTATTGTAGAATAAGACATGAAATCTATTTATACTTTTTAATCTTGTTGTAGAAGAAAACATTAAATCAACATCATTCATTTTTTCTTGTGTTTTCAACACTGGGTTAAACTTCCATGCTGCTTATTTAGCTTTGGGGTTAATAAAGTGTGTATTAAATAGAAGTGGTCTGCAGATTGGTGCGTGGTTGGCCCTGTGAGGTACAGACGTGTCCAAGGGCAACGCCCCACCCCTTCCTGGTGACCTTAACCGGATTAAGTTGGTTCAGAAGTTTATAAAATGAATGGATGACTGATGACAACTGATTCTGAGAAACTATTTTATTCATTTTATACCAAAAACAATCAATGACAAAGAAATTTATGAGATGTCTTTGTTAGTTCACAATGACAAAGAGTGTTTGAAAAACCTTTTCTATACAGTGGCGCAGCAAAAAAATTAAGAAATATTTACAGACTAACATGAAGAAACAAATGAATGTCTGTCTTTACTGTGGACAAGCCTCTACATTGATCAGACGGAAGGTCTCGCCAGCACACCTCCTGGACCCCACCTCGCACTCCGTCATGGTCACAGCGGCGTCGTCATCACCAAAACTGACGCACAGAGGGGCGGAGTCTCCAGGGCACTCGGACGGACTCTGACACGTGCATTTATGCTGTGACTCTGCGATTTATAATGTAATGATTACATTATTCATTATTTAGGTGTTTTCTGGGATTCTGAGGATGTTCAGGGATCGGGTCAAGCGTGCTCACCTTGACAGATTGTCCCGGGTTTGCAGTCCTCACATGATCTAAACGTCTCCTCAGGTTTATCACAGTCAGCATGACCAGCCAGCGTGAAGCTCCGCCCTAAACACCGCAAAGCCCCCAGCTGACAAACTCCCAACATGAGATTTCTCGGACCGAGCCTGGCACAGAACTCCACAGAAGACCTGAAAAAAGGACATTTTTATATTACCACACCTTGGCTGGGTTTTGCTTAGCTTTTTCACTACTTTTAACTAAAGGTGGGTAGTAACTAGTTACATCTACTTAAGTAACATTTTGGGGAAAAAAGGACTTCTAGTAGTACTGAATTATCCTACAATCCATTTCGTAGACCCACGTCTTCCGTACAGGGAGGCAGCGGGAGCTGGTATGTCCAGCGGTCTACAGGCAAGAGGTCGCCTTGGACAGGTTGCCAGTCCATCACAGGGCAACACAGAGACACACAGGACAACCATGCAGACACTCATTCATATCAAAGGGAAATTTAGAAAGATAAATAAACCTAACAGTGAGAGTACCCAGCGAGAACCCACGCATGCATGGGTGCAGAAAGACACCCTGGCGGAAGTCAAACCAAGGACCTTCTTGCTGCAAGGCAACAGTGCTACCAACTACTCCACCATGCAGCCCTGTTTTTACTTCTACTTGAATAATATTATTTTGAAGTAAAACTACTCTTACTTGAGGTTCTGGTTACTTTACACACCTCTAGTTACTCAACATCATGTCTGTGTCTGGGGAGGCTTCTGGTTTCTACACAAGCTTCATGGTTCTAAGGTTATTTTCTATGTGCCGAGCCTGTTGGGCCATGTAGAGGTGGCATGAGCATACAGCAACATACAGTAAACAGCAGATATTGTCAGTAGAAGTATTTTGATCTGACATGTATATGTTACCTACTGTAAGTATTGCTTTCAAAAGGTTTCTTTGTTGTGGAAAACTGAGATTTGGAGATGTGTTTCTTCTGTTATTAACTAAAGATGTGATTTATTTTTTACAAATGTTTTATTTCATTATTCAACGCATCAGAACTTGCACATAATTCTATATTATGTCTGTATGATTGCATTGTTTGATTTATTAAATAAATCAGATTAGATTAGAGTACAACTCACGTAAACGGTACATAAGTAGCCTTTTAACGAAATACGTTTTTACTTTTTTTGGGGGGGAATTCTTTTTACTTCTGCTAGATAGAAAATATATTGAAGTAGTTTTACATGAGTAAGTTTTTGGCTCCTCTGCTTTTGGGTTTTCAAACATCGTACTCACCGGCACTCGGATGGCATTTTACAGACACACCCAGTTTTTCCAGTCTTCTCCCATGGTTTACACTTCAGACCAGTGGGTGGAGCAGGAGCTACTAGCACTGGGGAAAAACAGGAAAGCAAATTAAATTTAACATGTCACTAAACTGTTTCTACTCCATGAACTCTGTCAAATTTTGCAGCTTTACAACCAAAAACTTCAATGTATTTTATTCCTATTTATATGATAAACCAACACTAAGTGGTGGTTAGTTGTGAGGTGGAACATTTTATTTTCCCCAAATACAAATCTGAAAAACATGGCATACATTTGTATTCATCACCTTTTATTCTGAGAAGCCCAACTGAAATCAAGTGCAACCAACTGCCTTCAGAATCTGCCTGTATGTAAATGAATCCAGCTTGTAAATAAAAAATAAATCCTGTTTGTTTTACAGCTCTTCTGAAAGTGTGAAAATGTAATAAGTCACTGCAGAATGATTCTGAAGATCACCTGTTCTGCACTGAATATCAGCAGGAGACGGAGACCACTGCAGGCTGGAACTGCACATGATCTCTGACACCTGACTGTCCAGCGCCGACCCTGCGGGACAAGACAGGGACACCCTGTCTCCGATTTGATAGACATCTCTGCTGGGCGTGGCTTCAACTAAACTGTTGATCCGAGGAGTTGCACATGTGGAACCTGGACATTTGAACAACACGAATGGAGAGGCATCAGTAAACAAAACTGACTATTATACAAAACATCTTATATGAATGGAAACAACTGCACAGGATGAGAAAAATCTAAGATGGCCACATTTTCATCTATCTGGGACCAAAGTGATCCGGTTCATGCTCAGAAACTTCATTAGGACTACTTAATAGTGTCTGACAGACGGCTGTAAGGTGGTTAGAAGACAAGACAGGAAAAACATTTAGTTTTAGCTTAATACTCACTTTTACAAACCATTGCTTCTGTACTCCATTGTTGGTTTTCACCACATGTGGATACAGCGTTCCCAATCAGATAATAGTCCTCTATGCAGGAATATTGAACTCTGCTTCCAACTGTGTAATATTCTTGAGGATTCTAGAAAAACATAAAAAACAATCAGAATACAAACCAAAACTTTTTAACATAACATTGAATTGTTTCAGCAGTGTCAACACTGGGGTTCCTCAAGGCGCCATACTTGACCCCATATTACTCTGATTATTCAGGATTCATTTTAAAAGGCCTAATTCCTGTGTTTCCTGTGTTCTGTGAAAACTTCAGATTCAAAATCTCACCTCAACAAATCCATTCTTCAGGATTGCAGGAGCTCCACACCTTCTTGGTGGAGTTGTAGAAAGCCCAAAACACTGAGGCTCCATCATCCTGATTGTAAAAGGAAAACCAGAGTGAGAGTGAAGAGAGTGAAAGAGAGTGAAAACGGGAATAATAAACGTTATAGGTATTCATATGCCAGCTCCAAAATTCAAAGCTATAAATGTAGGGGATAAAATTATTAGAAATGGGAGAATTCTCTTACTGCAAGTTTTGAATATCTGGTTCTTCACAGGATTTCTGTTCCCTCTGCTCCCTGATGCAGTGCTGGCCACCTCCTCTAGGGGCAGGGTTGTTGCAGCTCCGGGTTCTTGACCTTTGGCCCCCAGAGCAAGAGCCCCAGGAGGACCAGCAACTCCAGCTGCCATGGATCACCCCTTGGAGGCAGAAGGAGGGATCAGCTTTCTTGTCCTGTGCTCTACGTGAACATTGTTTTTACCTTGTTTGGTTACCTGGTTGTTCTCCAATCACGGCTCCTCTCTCGCAGGCTGGTCCGGATGTTCCAGGTCTGCAGACGCAGTGACACTCTGTGCCCATCAGCAGTGGCTGGCCGTTGTTCTGGCAGGGCCTGCAGTGGCAGGGATGCTCCTCTCCCAGGTACTCCTCCGTCGCTCGCTTCAGATAGAGTTTTTTTAACCCTGCACAGTGAACCTCTTTCACCAGTTCATACAGAGGACGAAGCTGGAGGACAGGTTCACAGACCACAGATGTTCTTAACAAGCAGAGGGAATGATTACTGATTTACTATTTAGAGTAAAAGTCTGAAGAATGTATTCATCTGAACCTGTCTGTGAGGGTTGCCAGAGTTTGGAAACTGGCTGACTTTAAAATATTACTGATATGAAGAGTTTCATACAACTAGGCATGGGTCAGATACAGGCATCAATGTTTCCTAAGGTTTCACAAAATGCTGATTGCAAAACTGCTAAAATATTCTGTGAAACCCTTCCTGTGGTTTGATTAAAGCGCAACTAAACCCAATGTAAACCATGAGCCCGCCCTCACACAAATTCTGAAAAATGCCACCAAAGTGGGCAGTGCCAAGAGACACTGAGGGGCGTGACCAATTGTGGGGCTGATTGGGGTGGGTTTATTGGGGGTGTGGTCAGGAGGACGAGGGAAAGTGGCAACTAGCTTAATTTTATTTTTTTTTTTTATTGTTTTGGCACTAGAGGTTTATTTTGATAATAGGTAGACAGGAAGGAGGGGCAAAGAGAGGCGGAGACATTTGGCAAAGGTCGCCGTGTCCAGGACTCGAACCTGGGACGGCTGCTTCGAGGACTCTGTATGTGATCACGTGCTAAACCCCTACACCAACAGTGCTGCGCCTGCAACTAGCTTAATTTGACATATTGAAACATGGAGAGTGAGCAGAGTGTCGCTGGTAGTTTCACCACGGATTGGTCTTTTGAGGTGGAGGATTTTTCACTCCCCTCGTCACCAGGAGGTTCAGGGAGGCTTTGTGGAGCCCAGTGGGCCTGAGCGTTATCAGTTCGAGCTTCTGGCTCCAGGCATTGACTCAGTGATGCCCGAAGCCGGCACTGCTGAGGTCCAGTTTCTCAGTGGTAAAGTGATGCTAGCATGCATCATTGCTAACATTCAAAGCAGTAACAAACTCCTACAAAGTTTACATTTACATGTAGATTCATGTTATCTCAAGTAAAGCATCTGATCGAACTCCTGACTCGCTACATGGGCGTGTGATTTAGATGGTTTTATACCCCAACACGGTGTAAAGCAATAAGACATTTAAGGTTTTTCACTACACTGATTTCATTGCTATACCTGGGCTGCTACTATGTTCAATTTTGAAATTGAAACAAACATTCATACATTTGCTGTGAGGCTGGTGTTCTTATGTATTTTTGTACCAAACATTGGTCTCAGCAAAGTAAACAGTGAAGGATGATTAGGCTAAACAAAGACTTGCTTGTTAGCTCTGACGGAATAATTATGAAGGAATGTGGTCTAGACCCTTGCTAATCCTATTTCCACTACAATAAATCCCTGATCCTAATGCTAAACATCAGCGTCTTACAATCTAGCTTAATCGCCTAATGATAGAAATAAGAAAAACAGTAAAGTTTACAGAATTTGGAACAATAAATAAAATAAATGTTCTGTCTTTTACCTTCTGGTTTATTATATCAGGAAAATCTTTGACAGACGAGGCCCAGTTGTTGTAGATTTCTCCGTTAGCTTCCGGATTCTGCAGATCCAGAACAGATAGAGCACCAATGAAGCGGGGATCTCCTCCAAACACTTTGACCTTAATGGGCATCTTGTTTGACTGGCTTCCTACAAAAAAATTTAAATAATGTCAGCACAGTGATAAGTTTGAATAAAGTATTTGAATTGATGTGAATCGAAGACACAAATTATATTTTAAAGGTTGTGATAACTTTAACTCACTTGCGCTGGATTCCAGATGTCTCTTGAGGTTTTCACAGGTGATTTTGGTTTTCTTGAAGAAGAAATAGCGTTTCACTTTTTTCCAACATCTTTGGTATTCAATATCAGTCACACCTTTCCAAAACAATGACAGAAAAATAGTATACATATTGATACAGTGTATGTTTAACATCTGAATGCCTCTTTGTGTGAGTACATGTGTGAAAATTCAATTCAGCTTATTTATATAGCAACAATTCATAAAGCATTTTACAGAACATACAGATCCAGTTTCTTTTAAGAAACATTCAAAACAATCCAATACTGTTTAGTCATAAACACATCCAAATTCAATGCATTTCACATCTATCTTAGTTGTAATTCAGATTCGGTTGATTAGTCAATGCCAAATGGTAAAAAAGTATTTATATGGAAACGAAGCTGATGCATCAAGTGATTGACTTTGCAGCAGTCCCGCCTCCTGAACAAGCATGTTGTGACGGTATTAACAGTATGTAGTTTTCAGATATCTCTCATCCTGAACGAACAGTGGGCAACAGCAGATGGTTGACTGCACTGAGTTGTTAACTTTGCAGTTATCACTGATCTTGAGCAAGCATGTGGTGGCAGTGGATGGTTTGTTGCACCGAGTCATTGACTTTACAGCAATCCCCCAAACTGAGAATACATGGCACCAATGCATGGTTCATTGCAACATTATTTACTTAGCAGCAATTCCTCATCCTGAGCAAGTAGGTGGTGACAGTGAAGACTAACAACTACCTTTCAACAAGAAGAGACCACCAGCAGAACAAGACTCAGTATGAGCAACTGACTGGGACTCGAGAGGACAGAATAATTGTCATGTGAGTGTTCTTGTTGACCTGGTAATGTGGTGACCACTCTAGGATGTATGTGCCTCACCTCTCGCCTGTTGACCGCTTGGGATAAGCTTTAGTCCCCTTTAAACCTGACTAGGTATAAGTGGATATAGACAACACATACATGGATGGTTTCAAAGTTTGGTATTTTTCCTAACCTTTTCTTAACCTGGGGATTATTGTTATAAATTAGGCCACAGTCATGTCTGTGTCATGTTTTATGATACATATCTTTGTAAGAATACCTTTCCATTAACTGCTAATCTTGATCTTGGTGCTCCCTTTGGAGTATTTGATTTTTGAGCAGTAGGTCAAAACAAACATTGTCTTTGCTCTTTAGATGTAACATCTTGTTTGGTCCAAAATGCGTAATGTCAACTGTAACAATATTCACTTATTAAGTCCTTACTGTGGGATGTGTCAGACTGAAGGTCTATCTCCAACAAGCCTTGGTATTCGCCTCCAAGTGAACCCTCTGACATATAGTGTGTGCCATAGGTCTTTAACACCTGGCGGTAGGCGGAGTAGTCGTACGTGAGGGGCAGCGAGGACAAGGCTTTCCAGAAGTCTACGGACAGAGTCATATACTGGGGGGCAGTGTTCTGAAACTGGGCCAGTTCCACTCTGTTCTTTAAGATTAAAAGTTTGTAAACCTGAAACACACACGAGAAAAGATTAGAAAGGGATTTTATGGAACACAAAAACAACACAAATAATGAAGCTCAAAGCAGTCAGACTTAGATTTAAGAGGTCCTCACATATTTCATGTCTAATTATCATACTTTTTCAGACTTAATTCTTAAATGGATGGATGGATGGATGGAAGGAAGGAAGGAAGGAAGGAAGGAAGGAAGGAAGGAAGGAAGGAAGGAAGGAAGGAAGGAAGGAAGGACGGCAGGAAGGAAGGATGGATGGATGGATGGATGGATGGATGGATGGATGGATGGATGGATGGATGGATGGATGGATGGATGGATGGATGGATGGATGGACGGATGGATGGACGGACGGATGGCCTTGCGTAACCCTGTGATTAGTGATAACCGTACATCTGTTCATACAGTCACCTTATTGTTCGTGACCTCTTTGTGGAAGGTCCGACGGTCATGTCCAAACAAGGCATTGGACTGGATGTGCTGAACGTAGGACCAGGAGCTCTCATAGGACTCATCACTTTCGTCGTTGTCTACATGTACCTGCAGTACAAACAGTTATTCTCAACTCCATTAACTCACCTTTAGCAGTGCTGTTGCTCTACCAGTTTGGACCAGATCAAACTATTTTTACTGCAACCAGAAATCTTTCTTCAGATTATTATAAACCCCAAAGGATGATATGTACTGAACTAAGTTTTATTTCTGAGAATAAGAGTTAAATTAAACTTCTTGAATGACTCACCTCAAAGTTGAACTTGAGGATGTTCTGTGGCAATCTGTACATCACATTATGGTTCCCGCTGAAAACCTTCCTGCACTGTCCTCCAAAATTAAACGTGTTGATTACCCCTGCTTTCAGTTTCCCTGTCAGCACGTCATATCTGTGAAAGAAATGCTTTCTTGGACCTTATCTGTGGTAACAGGTAACAGACTGTCCTCTCCAAGCATTCTGTCCTAAATCACAAGCACAGATGTACCCACCCTTTGCCGGTGAGGTCAGAGTTGGGAGGCGTTTTGGCAAGATCACACGAGTACTGGCTGTTGTCTTGGCCACAGTTTTGCTCATCCAGACCATCCTCACAGTCTTGGTCTCCATTACAAACCAGAGATTGGCTGATGCACTGACCTGCATCATCAACTTACACTTGTCAATTCATTTCATAATATTTTGCAATGTGCAATTTATAAATATTTTGTAGTTAGAGTAAATTCTGATCGGGATGAACCGATATGAGAATTTGGGCGGATTTCCATATCTTATATTAACATTGCTGTTATGGCCAATAACTGATATTATATGTATATCTCCATACCCTTTTAACACCGTGATAAAATGAACACACTGCTGATAATGCTTCTCTGCTTTAGTTAAACACAAACGGCAACAAGATTGTTGGGATTATGATTATTGATTGATTAATCTTGATCAATAATTATAATAAAAAAAATCATAATTTGACAAAATCAACTTCTTAACCCAAAATCCTCATTTATGAATCATAACCCAGAGATGTTTCTGGTGTTGTAATTGTGGCTCAACGCCTTTGACAATTACAACCGTTAAATACTCCATAATAATTGATAACTCTTACCGGAGATGTCACTGTTTGATCAACCGTTTCTGCCGAAACGTGTGGAACTTTTAACCTTATCTTGACTGACGAATCACATTTGCACACAATAAACACAAAATGCTTTCTCTTTATCTATGTGAATATTTAATAATCTTCACCTACTCAACATGCAAAATTCTACATAAAAGGGGTAACACATCTAACTAAGCAAAATAAAACAAACAGCAGTGGGCGTGTATTGAATCAACCGGCAGTTATGGCAAGAATGAGAACATGAAAAAAAAGGGGTGGGGTGGGGGGGTTGTGGTGAGTGGGAAGTTCTCCGCTCCAACTGTAACTTATGCTCAGCTCATAAAACCTCCCCCAACTCCTGAGCAGACAAAGAATCATAAACCTTTTGGCGGCAAGCTAGCAGTGAGATTGAAGACAAAGAAAATATGGGGGATTTCACCACAAGGTTATTTTAACAGTCCAGTCGCACAGAGCTGGAGCGCAGCTGTTCCAGACAAAACACGGCACATCAAAGTTCAATAACAGAGTTACATGCACATATCATTCAGAACACATTAGATTCTAACTAGCGATTCTCATCGCACTAAAACCTCTGGCCCTGCCCAGGCCTTCTAATAAAGAAATAAAAATAAAGAGGATTGGTTTTACTTTTTGTCGTCTTCCTTCTGAGCGGGGGGGGTTAATTGTGCGTCCACAATTAACTTCAGGAAAAGCGGTCAGTCTTCGTCCTCTGGCCTTCTTGGCGAAAAGGAAAAATACAATCTGACCGTCAAAGTCGACTTGCGATGAAACACGGTAGCGGTTCGACTCCTCGAAACTCCGTGTTCTTAGTTACGTGTTAAGCTCACGTCTTCGATCGGCAAAGTGAAATTTCTGGTCTTCTCATTCCAGAAACCTCAGTTATGAAGTGTTCGTTGCCCAGAGAATAAATGAAATCCGCAAGGAACTCTTCTCCCGATGATGCTCCAGATGTTGGTGATCGTGTCTCGATCTCCAGCTGAAAGCGTATGTTTAAAGTGGCGGCCTTGTTATATAGAGTCTTGTGACGTCAGACCTCGGACGCCCCGTCACATCAGTCGCAGTGCTTGACGGGACATGTAGGCGCGAATTGTCCTGGATACAAAATGACTGATGCCATTGGAGAGGCACAGTGACGTCCAACAACGTGCAGATAGTCCAATGTTCAGCAACAAGTGGTCCAACATTCCCCCCTAGGTTCAAAGGTGAGATGAATCGCAGTCTTTGAAGCTCCTGGGACCATTCTGTCCTTTGCTGATCCATCAATGATCTGTGGCGAAGCCGAACCAAAACAAAACTGTCTCTGTGTTCCTCAAAACCTATGCCTGGGCAGAATAGAGGTCAGTCTGGGCAGGACTAAACTCTGACTAAACTCATACCTTTCTACGTTGTTCAATGAGAAAATACAGGACAATACATTCATGCCATCATTACATTCCTTGGTCATCAGCTTTGGTAACCCTGAGACAAAATGAAACAACAATAAAGATACCGT
>JAHUTJ010050300.1:0-22343 GCA_036250325.1 Characodon lateralis
GTGAAGATCGGAGCGAGTTGATTTGCACAGGCTTTCAGGCATGATGGGGAGACGTTATCAGGTCCTCCAGCTTTCTTTGTTTTCATGCGCTGAAAGAGCCTGTTTACATCTTCCACGGAGATCTTTAGTGCAGGCAGAGGATCTGAAGGTAGGGAGTTGGTAGCTTTGTGGGATGAACTTGTTCCTGAATGGGATGTAGAGGAGATGATTTGAGGCGTGAATGGCTTCCTGTCATGTCTGCAGTAGAAGCAATTCAGACGGTTCGCCAGGCGAGGATTCTGTTCAGGAAGGGTGGGGGGGGACTCCTGTAGGCAGTCAGGTTTCTCAGACCAGTCCATATAGCCAAAGTATCACCAGTAGAAAGGCTGTTCTTCAGCTTCTCACTATAGCTTCTCTTGGCTGCTTTGATCTCCTTTGTTAGTTTGTTCCTGGCCTGCCTGTACCGCGCCCAATCTCCACTGCTGTGACCTTCTTCCTTGTCCTTCCGCAGATTCCTAAGGTATGGAGTAAACCAGGGCTTGTTGTTCCCAAAGGTGGGTCCAACAACCCAGGGGCTGGGAGTCCCCATCATCTATTCTTAATTCCGACAACTACTCCTTGGCTCTCTTCATCTGAGCGACTGAAACAAATGACCACCATCTACAAAATTAATCATCGACCATTGGCTTACTTGGCCAAGACTCATCTACACATATGGATGGCCTTGTGCTTTGACATTAATTATGGACCATCCATGTCAAGTGTAAAAGTCCAGCCTAAACTCACATTAGAGAGGCTTCGCTACAAATCACACCCTTCCGGGTTACTTCCTCATTGCTAACATGGTGTCAAGTTTTGTGGTGTGAAATACCCAAACATACGGAAGCTCATTGCAAATTGACATATTTTCGCATAATTATAAAATCGGGATTACAATATTGTCGCTGCCGAAATGGGAATCAGTTAAATAAAGGGCAATTCCACCTCATATTTTATTACCTTGAGCATCTTTAAGCTGCTCCAAATCAAATACTACAGTATTTAGACTCTTCAAACCTGGACCAGATTATTCAACACTATAATATTGTATATATTTTATGAACACAATTTGGGATTTGTGAAAGTTTAAAATAGGTCAATTTCAGTGTTTTTTTGGCATCTGAACCACATTAGAACTGATTCAGCTCAATAACTACAGTACTTAGTCTCTTTAAACTTGGACTATATTATTCTGCACTAATAGCTGAATGTTCAAGACCAAGTTATTTTATTATTATTTTTTTATTTATCTTTATTTGAATTGAAAGCTCCATAAAGGGCAATATTAGCTTTTTTAGCATTTGGACCACATAAGATCTGGTCCTGCTCCAAAAATGCAGTTCTGGCATTCAGCACTCCTGCAGGGTGTGACTTGCTCTGGGGACAGTGGCAGGTATGGAGTTTTTTGGGCATCTTTTTTTGTGGGATTAGTGGCCTTTATTCATCAGTAGTTTAGCGGGAAGAAGTATCACAGGAAATGTTTAAAGGTCCAAATATGATGTTGTAGGTCTTGAAATAGCAAACAATTGAACATGACATGAAACGCTTTTACATTTGAGAAAACAAATTTACATTTCCGAAAACAAAAATTTGAGTGGATTAGTGGAATATGATTTGTGTTCTCCTGTCATTCTGAAGTGAGACTAATCATTGAGATCAAACTGTTTTCATGCAATAAACACAGCAATTTAGGAAAAATAAATGTAAAATCACTTATTTTTAAGGCCTTTAATTTTGAAATTTCACATCAGATGTTGGTGACATTTAATGAGTGACATCTGGAGGTGTCCTTCTGTCAGACTGAAGTGAGATTGGTCACTGGAAACAATCCGTTTTCTTGCTATAAACGAAGTCATGTCAAAATTGTCTTATTTTTAAGGGCTTTAATTTTGAAATTATTTGTTTATTTATTTATTTGTACTGAGGGCTCACCACTGCTATGACTATAAAGAAATGTGATGAGTCATTGTTAATTAATCGCTTTTCCTTTTAAATGATTATTATTATTATTATTATTATTATTGCTGCGCTTAGTGCAATAGCTCTGTAATTCGCAACCAGGCCTGTCACAGGTTTCCCAAGATCCATCTGACCAGCAGGCGGCGCAAATGAGCAGATTTACCTAAATAATGCCTGCTGGGATCCCCGCTTTGACAACTCAATACATTTCTAGATTTATGTAAGGATAAGCCTTCTCCCGTCTGAACCAAAGTCAAAGAAAGAGGATTAACATATTTTTTTCCATATTCGTTTAGGGCGAACGGAGGAGAGTCCGGCCCAGTCACAGAGGTCGGAGAAACGTTTACTGTATTGCTTTTAAGGAGAGAGAAGGTAAGACATGAATTCATTCCCTAAAGTTTAACGAGATGCTCCTGTTGTGGAGTTTACTTACTGGCTTTAATTGTTTATTATTTGGTTAGCCTTTTTGTTGTCTGTTTATTATTTTAATTGTTTCTGTCAAAGTTTAGAAATACTGTTGCTGTGCTTAGTTTCACTTTCGCGTGCGACTTAACTCAGGCTGAGGAAGTACGGTACATACCCGAACCCGTCAGAGTCCAACAACAAAGAAAAGCCTCGTATTCATGTTTAAATACGAGATGTATTCGTCTTACATGTTAAGTAAAACCGAAAATAACTATAACATATTCTAACTTTAAAACACTCGAAAATTTAAAGAGAGCTTATTTTGTGCATTTAAATTAACTACATTTTGCATTTAAACATGTAATGTACATGTGATGAAGAAAGAATTTTTGCTTTCTTTTCAGCCTCAGCTCAACAAAGAGCCCTGCAGAGATCTGAGCATGTGCTGAAGTTGGCAGTGATACTGTGGTGTTCAACAAGCTCATCAGAGGTGAGTTTGGAAAATCTGTAAAATGTATTTGTTTAGTACTCAAGCGAGTAAAAATATGTGGTATGTTTTATACAATACAGTTCAAGTTCTTAGAGGCCAGCAATAAACAGAAATAAATAGGAATGCATGTACATAATATAAACTGTCCTCTTATCCGTTTTATGTAAATGAGGTAAAGATGACAGATTATAGTTTGCAGCATAAAGATAAAACAATGACATATTTCTAGCTAGTTAGACCCAGGCAACCAAGGCAATGCTAAGGCAGTGCTAAGGCACACTGAATTGCAAGGGTTTATTTATTTTAGGCTCTAGGCTTTTGGACCAAACATTAATGAAACATCTAATAGTTTTTTGTAAATTCATGAGCAGGGGAAATGTTTGTATTTCCGATGAGTAAAAAAATAGCATGGCAAAATGGACCAATAGCCCCTTTTTCCATCAACAGCCCCTGGATTTAAAGCCCCAGGATTTGTTTTACCTGGGTAATAGGAATCCCAGGGAATCACGTACTTTCTGTTTCCATTGCTCAGAAAGGCCACATCTTAATGACGTATGAGGAAGTTGTGCAGAAAAGTGCAATACACCTTTATTCCACCTGATGGCAATATTTCCTTACTTCGTTTAAAAGATTATTAGCTAATTAATAACTTTTTTTATTTCAACTGATAAATATTAATATATGATGATCAGTTTTAGAGTTCTACAGATAATTACTTCCATTATTCTTTAAGTTGTGCTGGATCCATTAGCAGGAAAAAATTTATTTATTATTATTATTTATTTATTTATTTATTTTACCAACCTGCATTTGTCCAGATTTGCTACTTTATAACTGCATGATTCCTTTACAATAACTACTAAACACTGATCAACAGGTAAACTCGTATCACATAACTAGATAAAATATTTATTTATTAGAATAAAAAAACTGATAATCAGTTCAGGAGTACAGGGAATTGATACCTTGACTGTATAATCATAAGCAAATATTTATATAAAGTAGAAGATGCAAGAGAGTAGAGCAGAGGATGGCAGGACATGAGGGTGATGAGGATGCACAGAACCTTTGGAAAACTGCATCCAAACCTGTTTCTTGTCCTGCATAGGTATCAGCATAAACTATGAAAAAATAAAAAAATATTAAAGATGAAAA
Organism: Characodon lateralis; assembly: GCA_036250325.1. Lineage (NCBI taxonomy): Eukaryota > Metazoa > Chordata > Actinopteri > Cyprinodontiformes > Goodeidae > Characodon > Characodon lateralis. The sequence continues at coordinate 4,028 of JAHUTJ010050300.1, forward strand.
GACAGTCTTAGGGAAATATGTATTTTTTTATGTACATTGAAAATTTTAAGTGCTCTGATCATCTGTACTGCATTAAAACATCTGTCTTACAGAACTGTGACAAAACAGTTTATAGTTAATGCCTACAATACCTTAAAATGTCACAAATTTGTGGCAATAAATATTCAGTTTTATTTTCTGGTACTTGCAGTTATTCACCACATCCTTAGTAAATGCTTTATATTCACTTTCAGCTGCCACAAACAGATAAGAGGTAGTAGGAAATTCCAGAGTGCCGGGCCGAGATCAGACAACGGTTAGTGGGGAACTCCCAGTCCAGCATCCATTTAGCTTAGCTTAGATTAGCAGCTAGACCAGCCTGTAAGCGGAGCTCCGCTGCTCCGAAACTTCAGAAAAAACATTTCTTATAGGGTCATTCTGGATGGACTGACTGCACAGATAAAGTTTTGAGGTCTACTTTCTCACACAAAAACATATAAAATCTGGTTTTCTGTCAAATTAATGGTATAAAAATGATAAATTTCTTATTGCAGCCTCTGCCATTACTGCAGCTGCTGGTGCCATGACTCACTGCACACAACCCTTCCCCTTTAACAATGATGGGGAAAGTTTAAAGACCATGTCCAGAGGAGGACCGTTTACCCCTGAAAGTAAAATTACTCGGGTAAATTTGTATCAAAATGTGACCTGCAAACTGGTGTACATATTGGATTTAGCAGAATGACAAACACAACCAAAGTTCATATTATAGAATTCAACTGTTGAACTTGAAACTCGGTCAGTCCACCATTATTAAGGCATTAGGGATTAAAAGTGATCAAGATGGTGTGTCCACGTATGGTTAAGAGAGGACATGAATATGAGGTGGCAGTGCTCAAAGCTATGACTAAAGACCTGCATAGTTTAGAATAATATAATGTATGATATCTGTGATTCATTGACTACCACAGAAAAAAGACACACTGTGTTAAACCAGCTTTGATGTATATGATACATTTTCAAAGCTCATATGCAGCAGCTGAAATAACATTAATGGTTTTAAATCAATACTGTTACTATAGCTTCCAAACTATACAGGTGTCCCTTTGCATTTACAACTGACTCATTTGTCCACCTATGGGAATTCTTTCTCTCTCGGGGGTCCCCCGGACCAACAGGGGACCATTTGCAGTTGAATAAATTCCAGTATCTCAAGCTGGCCCTGATTTATAGCCACTACAACTTTGTTCCCATGACTATATCCTTTTTCTGACCCAATACATCTAATTCAGTTGAATTAGTCATCAGTCAGTTATTTTCTACCACTTCTTCCATAGTGGGTCGTGGGAAATCTGGTGCCTATCTCCAGCAGTCTACGGGCGAGAGGCAGGGAACACCCTGGCCAGGTCGACCATCGCAGGGCAACACAGACACACACACACACAGGACAATCAACCATGCACACACTCATTCACACCTATGGGCAATTTAGAGAGACCAATTAACCTAACAGTCATGTTTTTGGACTGTGGGAGGAAGCCGGAGTACCCAGAGAGAACCCAAGCATGCACGGAGAACATGCAAACTCAATGGAGAAGATGCAAACTCCCCCGGCCAGTAGTTGAACCCAGGGCCTTCTTGATGCAAGGCAACAGTGCTAACAACTGCACCACCTGAATTCAGGTGCAGCCTGAAGTAACCCACAGTTAATTCAGTTGAATTATTTCACTCAAAAACTCCCTTGCTATTCAGCACCATGTTTGATGCCACTGTTTTGTCTAACATCTATGATGGTGTATCTTGAGGACCAAAGCTTTGGGAAACTATATTAGGCATCATGAGCAGTCAAAAATGTTAGGATTATGAATCTGAGAATATTATTTAATATTTTAGTGTTTTATTAAATAATATTTCTGTCTGTTAAGGGTTGTCCTGTGAATACCAGCCCAGTAAGGCGATGGTATTAGGACAAAATAGAAAGGTGTGAGATGAGCTCTGACATTATTGAACAGCAAAACAATGCACACATGGTATGAATTCACACAATTTATTAAAATACAATAATTTATTAACAAAAATAAGTCAACTCATATTTCAATATGTCAAACATATTTCAATATGTCAAACATATTTCAATCAACAAACTCTTTACTATGCTAAAACAATCCAACTAACTACCAAGCAGAATTAAAGAATAGGGAAGACTAATGGGCTATGTACAATATAAACAAGTTTATTAAAGATGGTTGGAAATCATGACCAAAAGAGTGATGCAACATTACCATGCATTGTTATTTATGTTTGAGATCCAAGGATTATCTTGAAGAACCTGGAAGTGAAGTTAAGTTAGTCTTGGAACTAACTTAGTCAATAATCAGCATACCTTTAGACAACCATTCACAATGCAAGATCTAATAAAATATTATTTTAATAAAATAATGTTTTAAGAATTATCTGCTGAATAAAACCAACCTTCTGGATGACTAATTCTCAATGGGGTCTCATTAGCTGCCTTTATTTATTAAAATAATATTTAAAGAAATATTATTAAAGGAAATGGTAAAATATTTAAGGAAATATTTTGGAAAAGAGCCAAATCTTTCTGGAGAAATTGGGCTTAATGGTGTTTACTTAGTTATCAAATTTAGTAAAATGATGTTAGGGACACATTATTTACTGGATTGAAAACTAAACCTTTCTGGGTAAATATTATTTGGCAGCAAGCACATGTCCTTACCTGTTAGCAGTTGAAGCTAACATAGGAGGCTGATAGCTTCACACCAGAATCAAAACACACACCTTTAAAAATACCAGGGTCAATAAAAAGGTTAAAATGCATAAGCGCGGACGGCGGATTATGATCAATCTTCTGTTTAAAATCACCTTTTAAGTAAAGTTTGCCTTAACTTTAAAAACACACAAACAAAGAACACAAGCTGAACACGTGTGCTGCAGATATTCTGCTAGCACCAAGATAGCTGAGTTCAACACAAACAAACCAAACTTCATAAAATGGAAAACATTTAGATCATTTCAATCTAAATTTTTCTATTATTGTTCTGCCCAAACCCTAACCTCACAAACCGCGCTGAAGAGTTGTCCGGGCGACGACGAAGTTTGAAGAAAGCATCCACAATGAACAATGGTTAGCTACAGCTAACCTCCATAGCTGCGGAGTGGTTTGAAGGTGCGGCCGCTCTGTCGGGCCCACCAAACTGCACATTACCACGGTGATGCGGCCTCCATTGTCCTCCTTGGGGACCAGTTGCACTCGGCGTCGTGCTGGGAACTCTCTGGAAGTAGTTCGCTTCTGCAGATCTCAGAGAGAACAGTCAAGCAATTCTTGTACCTTGATTACCCCGTTCATAAATGAAATCACCGGGTACACAGACAGCGATCCATTTGTACTTATCTTAGTGCCGATGACCGATGATCGTATGAAACTCTTGAATCCAGTGGAAGAGTTTATGTCTCTTTTGCCAGCAAAGAGACATTAGCGCGCTGGGCCTCCCCTATCCTGGTCCCACAGAGGAGCAATGGAAAGAGGTCGGACCATTGGAAAGGGGGTGCTTTTATACAGCCAGTGGCATCATGGGAAGTCTGGTGCTACCCGCTTTCCTCAGTTGCTGGAAGTCAGTTGAATGCAATTTATTTTGAAAGTTCCAGAAAAGTGTGTACCGGTGTTTTAATGTTGTTTCCATGGTTGTGGGTCCCAACAAAAAGAATCCCCATCTCAATTGAAAATAAAAAAAAAAATTTGCAGACAAACTCAGGCACTGTCTTTTCCAACAAACTCCATGGTAATTTCATCAGAATGATGCCAAATCTACTGAAACATCTGACATCAGAGTCTATACAGACTCAAAGCATCATAAAAAAAAAAAAAAATCAGGTAAAAACACCCACAATATTTTTGAAATAAACACTTCTACCAACACAGAGCGAGTAGTTCTTTTGAATGGAAAGCTCTCTGACCCTGAATCTAAGTAGGACTACCAGAACATGTACACCTTGAAAAATATCTTAAAAAACAAACCTCAGCTTTAAACATTGTACTACTTAACAAAACACTATTAGCAACTGCTGTCAAATAGTAGGGAAGCTGGTGCCTATCTCCAGCAGTCTATGGGCGGGAGGCAGAGTACAACCTGGACAGGTTGCCAGTCCATCGCAGGGCACCACACGAACAACCATGCACACACCTAAGGGCAATTTATAGAAACCAGTTAACCTAACAGACATGTTTTTGGACTGTGGGAAGAAGCCAGAGTACCTGGAGAGAACCGAGGCATGCATGAGGAGATCATGCAAACTCCATGCAGAAAGACCCCCGGCCAGGAGTCGAATCCAGGACCTTCTTGCTACAAGACCGCAGTGCTACCAACTGTGCCACCGTGCAGCCCCTGTCAAATAACAGGCAAATTATTTCCACACAGCCCTCTAAAAATATGTGCTACTACTTGAATTATGTATAAACAGAGTTAAAGTGGACAACAAAGGCACAGAAACCCATAATGTCAGTAGTTAGTTTAGCTGTGTGAATTAAAAGTGAGTTAAACTTCACATTGCTCTCTCTCATTTTACAGTCATATCAGTTTGGTACCATGTATTTGTATAGTTCTACTTTTTTTATATATCATAAATTATTATTTATGTGTGTCTGCATGGTGGCACATTTGGTAGCACTGGTGCCTTGCAACCAGAAACCTCAGCCTTGAATTTTTCTGCATGGAGTTTGCATGTTTTCCCTGTACATGCATTTGCTTTCTCTGGCTTCCTACCAGTCCAAACACATGCTAGATTAATTGGTCTCTCTAAATTGCTCTCCTGTATGTGTTCGTTCATAGTTGTTTTTCCTGTGTAGCTCTGGTTTGCCCAATGATGGATTAGAGTGCATCATTGGACACAACACCATTGACTCTCTGGGTGTGGTCGATGGATGGACAGATGATTGACATGTGAAATACTTCATAAAGGAAAAAACTGCCAGTATCTGAAAATAAATTTGGTTTGTTGAAAGAACCATTCATTTCATATGGTTATTCAGTGTATATGGCTATCTGTTTTATTTGAACAACCTCCTCAGTTAAAACCTGCAGAAAACAGTGACGGTGTTATTGGGCCGGAGTTTTCTCTAACCATCCATCCTGCTCTACCCTTGGACTTCTGTTATCTGAGGCACCCTGTAGGTTCGGCCAGTGCAAGCTAATTTGGAGCCTGCCATGCACTGTGTGCTGCTGCAGGTGTTCCCTGGCTGTTCTGAGCTTTTCTTCAAGATGATGTTGCATGCAATGGGTAATGACTGTGGAAGTTGTTCCACAGTGTGGAGGACTCAGGGGGCAGGAGTGAAGGTGATGATTCACTTTTCTAGTAATACTGACCACTCAAAGCACCTTAACGCCATTACGTCACATTCACCCAGCTGAACTCATGATGCACAGATCAGTAGGTAACTACAATGTGCCCTCAGGTCAAGATGCTGACCACATAGATGTGGGTCAACCTACAACTTTTTGATTGCAGATTACTCTTTCCTCTGACACACAGCTATTCCTGAAACTATTCCAACTGCCATTAAGGAGTTTGGTAGTTAGAGTGACTGAAGTCTAAGTAAAATCATAATATAAAACATAGGTGAGGTGGTGAGGGCCATACAGTAAGGTTGTGACAGGCTTCCCCTGGCAATAAGTACCAAGTATTTGGCATTTCAGATGGATGTTCTTAACCAAGGAGCAGCAAGTGGAGCCACTATTAAAGCTGGTGTCCAAGTGGAGATTGTTCAAGGAACCATTGAGAACCAGCAGGTAAGAAACTTTGCATCCATATCAAAAATGCATTAATAAACATTTGGATGCTTTATTCAGGATGTTTCAGATGTTAATGTGCATTGTATTAAACTGTAGTTTAAACATGCTGATAGTGTTCATTCTGGTGCTTAGCTAGTTAAAATGAAATTCTGTCTTCTCTAGGTGGATGCCCTTGTATCTCCTATGGTTGGCCATGATCCTCTCTCTACCCGCATTGGAAAGACTTTAAGCAACATGACTGGAGGACAGCTGGAGGCAAAATTTCACAAGGAAGCAGGAGGGGCAACTCTGCCAAGTGAAAGTGTTGTGGTTGAAGGGTTACCTGGTCTTAAATGTAAAGCTGTCTTCTTCCTCAACCTACTCTGCTGGGATTATGACCAACATGGATCCGCAGCCCAGGTGAAATATGTATTTATAATTTGTTCAGCAACTATTTTAGGCTTTAATGTTTATTTTTTGAACTACCACAAATATCCTTTGAACTTTCCAGACGCTGAGACAAGGAATCAAAAAGATTCTGGCTATCTGTAATATCAGAGCTTACAGTTCACTTGCTCTTCCAGTTCTTGGGACTGGTGCGCTCATGCGTTTTCCACACAACATTACTTCAACGATTCTTCTGGAGGAGGTTGGTGTATATGGACAAAACCGGGCCAGGAGATCACCCTTCCTGGTTCGAATCATTGTTCATCCAAAGGACAAAGAATCAAACCAGGTTAGAGAAACATTATTCCTTTGGTTTTAAAATAAGTTTACAACACATTTGAGTTGTCATAAGTGTAATGATAACTCAAATGTTTTACTTTTCCTTAACATTTTAATTTTCCTTTACAGGCCTTTCGGTCTGCCCAGGGGGTATTGCATCAAAGAGGATTTATAAGCAGTGTTAATCCAGGTCAAGGTTGTTTTATTTTTTGTATGTATTTTTTTTCAAGACACTATGAATGGCATCAAACTTATCTTGATTTTCAAAACAGTTGTCAGTTATGTTTATGTCATTATGTTTAATTGTGATGGAAGAGTCATTTGGAAACACAAAGTAGGTTAGATAATGAACCTACTGATAATGCATGAACTCCTTTTATAAACCTCTATAAAGCGGCATTAAGGTGCGTCCTCTCTGTCTCAACATGTTTCATGAAAGGACTGGTGTGGTGAAGGGTGGCTGATTTCAGCCCACCTCTGTTACACCCCAGATTCCCATAGCAGCGTAGACACAGCCACTCATCAGCTGACTTGTATAAGGGCTAGTCACCTACGTGGGTTGGTCATCATTTAGTGATGACCATTAGTTTGGTTTTTCATATCATACACGTTATTGATTTGTGGTTGTATTAATGGATTCTGGCGAGGACATTACAAATAGTTTTTTTTTCATGTTAACTATCTCCTATCTATGTGTTCTGGATGAGTGGCGGTGATGTGATTTTTTTTTTACTCTATTAGACATTGGCTTGCCTGTTGCCAGTAAGTTTCATGTTTTATATTTTAATTGCAAGTTTACTGTAAGAAACTCCATAATGCCTTAAGATGGGCTCTTAAGGGAAGTTAGGCTATCTATTGTACATCTGTCTTAGTGAATGTTTTGTCTGTGGCTTCTTAACCCTTAAGAAGTTTCTTCCATAAATCATAACCCTTCAAATTATTCTCATAATGCCATTCTTCATTGTAGGTTGGTGTAAAAAATGCTGCAAAAATAAATTCAGTCAACAAAGGAGATCAGTGAAAATCAATCAAAGTGGCACTTTAATTCATTCTTGCAAGAACTGAGAATGGAGAATACAGTTAAACTAATTTCTTGCCCACTCTGTTCTAGACAGAGTTACTAACCTTTTCTAGATCTCTCATGAGCTGAAAATGAAATTCACAACATAGGAGACAAGCAAACAAATGTTTGTGACTCTAAACAGCTGATTTCATGTGTGATCAGCTGGTTTAGGATGTTATTAAATACAGCGCTCTGCCTGCATGTAATTCAGAAAGGTGATTTGTCCTTTTCCTTTTCTGTCAGTCTTCAGGCATGGTTTATGACCCATAAATGCTAAAATTACATGTATGACCTGCTCTGGCCACTGTGGTCCTTAATATTATTGTAGTTGCTCATGAGTTTTATTAACTTTTCCCTGCACTGTCTCAACAAAAACCTTCTCATTTCTCCTCCTCCCACGGCCAATCAGTGAACAGCAGTCTGTTTACGTCACATATAGTCCCTACTCAACCGCCCCGGTCGTATCTGCTCAGGAGCAGGGATCAAAAAAGTAGATATCGGTACGGAAAAAAACGTAATAGAAATGCTTGCCAAAAAAATGGCCAAATCGAGCTATTGGAAAAGGGGCATAAGTGTAGCATGCTGATCTGGCAAGAGTTATACTAAACAGGATGGCGTATTTAAATTTTTCAATTATCAGTTACTTTTAACTTTCTGGGTTTTTTAGTGGTTCTCCAATGTGGAACCACTAATTCTCAACCACAAAAGTTAAACAAGCACGTTGGTCTTACCAGCTACTTGTAGTTGATAGGTACTGACATATTTTTGTATGTACAGATGACCAGAATGCTCAAAGCCAGTAGAAACTACAAAGACCGTCATGGAAGCAGGACAGGTTACAAAAAACATAACATATTGCATCAAACCAATAGAAAACATTTCAATACAGAAAAGTGGGCATAATGAGACTTATATTTACTACCAGCCTAAAGACTGTTTTTTTGTACAGTTATGTTTACTATACTGAACATATTATATCAATTTTTTTCCAGTTATACCCCAGAAGTCCAAGTTAAAATATACTATTGGAATTTAGAGTTGCTATATTCATACAATACACATAACAAGGTGGTCAGAAACACACACTGAAAAAAATAAGATTTAATAATTGAATTAAGAAAACATTAGTAACAACAATCATCTTTGGTTTTGCTGCCATCTCTACAGGTTTCTTTTACCAATGTGTTTCTGTAACTAATGATGAGATCACCACCATGATGGGAGGAGTCAAACTTCAGATCGTCTGCGGTGACATCATAAATGCAGGAACGGACGTAATTGTCAACACAACCAACTTTAAAAACCTATGTGCTGGTAAAATTCAAATGTTTGATTGTCAACATGCATGGAAAAAGACAAATGGTTTTAGTGATTTCTTTAAATGGCATTTAAATAGGGCTTTTAATCTTACTGTTATATGTATGTTATAACCTCCAACCTCCACCAAAGGTGTCTCTAAAGCCATTCTGACAGCAGCAGGCCCAGCTGTCCATGCTGAGTTAACACAAGGTAAATCTTACAAAATATAAAAAAATAATAATTTTTTTCAGATGTTTATAGCTTATGTATCTTTTTCAAAGAAAACAAAAATGTGAGAAACAAAAGCATTTTTAAAACAATCCCCTATTTTCAGGGTCTCAAAAGTAATTAGACAAATGGAATAACAGAAAACCAGATGCTTTTTTCCAGTACTTGGTTAAAAACCCTTTTCCTGGCAATGAAAGCCTGACATTTTTAACTGATGGACCTAACCAGATGTTGGGTTTCCTCCTTTTTAATTATCTGCCTGGCCTTTGCGTCTGAACCTTTGTATTTAACAAGTGAAATGCATGCTCAATTTGTTTAAGATCAGGTGACTGACTTGGCCATTCGAGAATATTGCACTTCTTTGCTTTGATAAACCTCTGAGTTGCTTTGGTTGTATTTTTTGGGTGATTGTCCATCTGTATTACGAAACACGCCCCAATGAATTTTACAGCAGTTAACTGGATTTTATTAGACAGTTCATGTCTGAATACCTCAGAATTCATTCGGCTGCTTCGATTCTGTGTCACATCATCAATAAACACCAGTGTCCCAGTGCCGTTGGAAGCAATGCACGCCCAAGCCATCACACTGATCTGCTTTGTATTACAGCAGTGGTATGCTTTGGATAATGAGCTGTTCCATGAATTCTCCATACTTTTTCCTTGCCATCTATTCTGGGAAAGGTTGATCTTAGTTTATTCTGTCCAAGGAATCTTCCAGAACTGTGCTAACTCTTTTAGATGTTTTCTAGCAAAGTCCAATCTAGCCCTTCTATTCTTGAGGCTTATGATTGGCTTTCACCTTGCAGTGCAACCTCTGTTTTTTCTTTCATGCAGTATTTTCTTTATGGTAAAGTTAGACTTTGATAGGTCTACCTCCTGGAGAGTTGTTCACTTGGTTGGCTGTAGTGAATGGGTTTCTCTTCACCATGGAAATTATTCTGCCATCATCTACCACTGTTGTTGTCATGATCTGCCTGTTTCAGGAGTTTTGGTTCTGTTGATGTTCTCTTTTTTTTTTATTGTAATAGTTTACATGTATGTTTTGTTAGATTTTCTCCCTGTTATATTATTCAGTTGCTGTTGTATTAGGTTTTGTTCATTGCAGTTTAGGTTCACTATTGTGCTTAGATGTTCTGTTATTCCCCTGGACTCCCTGCTCATCTGCGTTAATTAGCCTTCCTCCTTCGGTTGTCCTGTATCCCCCCTCCCCACTAGCTGCTCCAGATTTCTCCTGATTAGCTCCCCTTGTTTAATGGTGCATTCTCCACCCTAACTTTATACCTTCTGGTTTTCATTGTTCACCACTGGTGCCTCCTACTACCTACTGCATGCCCTTTACCTGGACATCCTTATTTATTACCAGCTCCATGCCCGTATATCTTCTTGCATTCCATGTCCTCCCATTTGTACGTCTACTTGTTTGATTATTAAAAGACTGTTCCGTTCACCATGCGGCTCCCGTGCTCCTGTTCACACATTGGTCCTTCTAAACTTCAGCACAATATGACAGTTGTATTCTATGAACGTCCAGGTCTTTTTGCATCGCTGAGTTCACCAATACTTTCTTTATCAAGATGTACCAAGCTGCTGATTTTACCACTCCTAATATTGTTGCAATTTCTTGAATTAGTTTTTTCTCTTTTCCCCTCTTAAAGGTGGCTTGTCTCAGCTTCATGGAGAGCTCCTTTGACCCCATGTTGTCAGTTGACAGCAAACTCTTCCAAATGCGAGCACCACATTTTAAATTTACTCCAGACCTTTTATCTGCTTAACTGATAATAAAATGATGAAGGAATTACTCACATCTAGCCATGAAATAGCCTTTAAGTCAATTGCCCAATTATTTTCAGTTATATTTGAATATAAACACCCTGAAATAAAAGTTTAGATTATGAACATCATGCCCATGCCCATTTTATAACTATAACTGCAATATGTTTCAGTAAACAGACACAAAATAAATAAATAATGTGTGTTAGTATTCAAATATGTATGGACTTGACTGTATATATTGTATCATATCATGTTTGCTTTGTTTATGTTTTTTAGTGGGCATTCCAGCTGACTTTATTTGCACAACAGCAGCTGGGCAGCTTGGGTGCAAAGAAATTATCCATGCCAGCTTCAAACGCAAAGATGAGCGGATCCGCAACACTTGTAAAAAAATCCTGCAGTTCTGTGAGAGCAAAAGATTTGAGTCAGTGGCCTTCCCAGCCATTAATACAGGTTTGTAAAAATGGTTTACTTAGTTATATTTCATTGAATCATTACTTGCTTGCAGTAGTTAATCTGTAAGGTGAGAACAAGGGTAAAATAAAAAAAAAAATAGGGCTAAAATAAATAAGTTTAGAACCAGAGTTTAACATGCATGTAAATAAAAATATAGCTAATAATAGCATGTGAACTTACATCTGTCTGTTCACCCTTCCAGGGCAGGCAGGTATGAACTCTGGTGAAGCTTGTAAAGCAATGCTGGATGGGATGGCCTCAGCTATCAGGGAAATGAATCCAAATTCTCTATCACTGATTCGCATTGTCATCCTGAAACAACGGGTCTTTCAGGCTTTCAGGTTAGATGGTCACTCTGCAGCAGTAATACAATATTATTTTTTGAGTCAAAATGCATTGTTTCAATATTGTAATGTTGTAATGTTCTGACAGATCAGAGCTGGAGAGTCGCTGTCAACAGGATGGTCAAAGCTGCCTCAGCCTAAAAGGTTTTCTGTGCATTTTCTTTAGTGAACCATTTTGACATAAATTATTTTTTCAACCCATATACAAATTTAGTAATAACAAAATTTCAACATATGTTTTAATAACTAAATTAGGTCATTGAATTTTTATATCATCATTTATATAGATTAGGGTACTTCAAAGTGCTTAACAGACAAAAAGAAAAAAAAAAAAAAAAACATTCAACGACATGAATTAAATTACACCAAAACAGTGGTGTTACTTTGAACAAAACAAACTTCAAATCAATGAATTGTCTCCCACTTATCTGAAATTGGGTCACAAAGATAACCTCAAGAGAAACACCCAGACATCCATCAAACGAGCAACACTCCAGTTAATTCTAGGGATCTCTATGTGTTGATAGGCTAGAAGGGACATACAGTTCTGCAACTGTTCCAGGGTCTCCTCCCAGTGGGCCATCCTAATCAGATGCCACCTCAAAAGACTCCTTTTGATAAGGAGGGGCAGTAGCTCTACTCCAAGTTTCTTTCCAGATGAGGGGGGTTCTTACCCTTCTGGTGACAGGTCCCGAATAAAGGATCTGAACCAGTTCGTGTTGCAATTTGCTGACTTTGTCTGAAATTACTGGAGTGGGGTTGTGTATATAGGGTTAGTCCAACAACCCAGGAGGTGGGGTCTCCACCATCCATTCTTAGTTCTGACGACTACTCTTTGGCTCTCTTCATCTGAGTGACTGAAACAAAGGACCACCATCAACAAGATTAATTATTGACCATTGGCTTACTTGGCCAAGAGTCACCTACATATGGATCGCCTTGTGCTTTGACATGAATCATGGACCATCCATATCAAGTGTAAAAATCTAGTCCAAACTCACATTAGAGTCGCTTCGCTACAAATCACACCCTTCCAGGTTACTTCCTCATTGCCAACAGGGTGTCAAGTTTTGGGGTGTAAAATACCCAAAAACAGGCAGAGCTAAGTCTTAATAAAGGATGAAACAAAAACTGCCAAGTTGGAGTCCGTTGCTAAAACAAATTCAAATGTGTGGAATGAAGCAGGCAATATTAACTATTTGGCTATTTGACAGAACCTTCCTTGCTGCAAGTTGAAGCTCACCAAGGTAATCATCTCATTTACCAGGGAAAACTATAACACAATGGCTTACAGCTAGGGGCTTGTGAGTATTCCCACACTAACCAATACCAATTTCCTTTAGTAACTCCGAAGTAAGAGAAATTCCAGTCTCTCTCTACAGAACCTGGCTCTGACACCCAAATAATTTGTCAACACAAATATTTCCACATTATTATAACTATGACTATGCTCCCAACATCAATATCCCTTTGGATAGATGGCTACTAAACCTGGCCGGGCCCCAGAAGTTGAGGCTTAGCAGGTGCAGTATTCTCAACCAGGTTTAAAGAACTGATGAAGTACACCCAAACACTTGTGGTGGTGACAGTGGCTTTATGGTAAGAGTAATTGTCTTGCAGTTGGAAAATAGTTGATTTTTCATGATGTGTCCTTGGCCAAAGTACTTAACCCCAATTCATCCACAGATTCGTGTTTCGGTGTAGGAGTTTTTTCAGGTTTGTGAGTACAGCTGAGTGAATGTGACTCTAGTGTGAAACCATGTTGAGTGATTAATGTGACTAGGAAAAGAGCCTCAATATGGCTGCCTGGTTCTGAAAAGCAGCTGCTAGCAACGTCTGTCTTCTGTCATGTTCCTGCTAAAGAAGTTAGGCACGTTGCAGATTTAGTAGTAGATAGCGCTGTTAGTGGGGATTATTTACTGCTTCCTGTTGACTCTAACTGAGAGAATACTTCAGTTTGCCGCAGTACTAAGTATTAAGGCATTCATGTTTACGGACCCGTTCAACTGAGGAAGAGGTGTGTGTGTAAACAAATGCAGCAGCTTTAAAAGAGGTAGGATCGCTGCATGTTTCAAGACCTAAGGAAAATTACTACAGTGAAGAGATGTATTTACTATCTACAATATTACATTCAACACAGCTAAAACATAAAAATAGAGAATTATTTTGGTATTTTAACAAGGTTGGATTTAAGGACAAAAATTGTTTCTGCCAGACCAGTCCAGCAATTGAAATAACCTGGATGCACAAGATAATCTTCAGGCACAGAAGACAAGAAACAATAGATGGCACCACCTATTGCTATGAACCTCCAGTTTAGTATTTTGAGCTGGAACTACTCTACAAAAGCCTTCCTCTGTTGAGATTCTGTCCCTCACAGATTAAAACTTGGTTAAATTATTTTTTATTGGGGCAGTTATATCTACTGTCATAAAAAAAGGTACCTAAACTTGCCTTGTGGTCTTAAACAAATGCTGATTACAGATTGGGGGACAGTGTAAAAACATTGGTAATCATGTGAATTTGTTCGGTATAACGCTTTGCTGTTCCACATCTGTCTTTTACATGATCAGAATGTTAAAATCACCCAGTAAAATAATGCAAAAATGCAGATGACAGAAGGTAGTTCAGATTAGTTTCACTAATTAAAAACTTTCCACTTTTCTTTGGCAGCTTACAGTGAGTTTAAAACATTCATTGCCAGACAGACCTGATTGGGTTCTTGACCACACAGCTTATTTTCTTATGCTTTTTAGTTTTACATATAGAACTGAAGTTTGGACTAGTTGGTTCAGTAAGACTAGCTGATCTATGGCTATATCTATCTTTGCCTAACACTTTACACTTTTCACCTTACATACAGTATGTATAAACAAGATCATGTTAGTGACTAAAGTCGCTGATTAAAATGACTTTCTTGCCAACATTCTATATAATATAATAAATATTGGCTTATTTAGGGTCTACATAACTTAATAGATCTTAACTAAATGCAGCTAACAAATAGAAAACAAAGACATTACTTTGTGTTCAGGTAACTTATATATTCATTTTCCAGCCTCCTAACACCTGGATTCAAGAAGTTTTCATTACAACGATAAGGGTTTATTAGCATTTGTAGTTCATATTACAGGCTAAATACTAGTATTAAGATGTCTGCAGACACATGAAATGATAACTTAATTCGGCTGCTGGTATGCAAAAAATAATAATTTAGGGACTAACATAGAATACAAAGTGCTTGTATTTGGACATATATATTTTTCCTTCATGATAGACCCAATCTAAGGCTAATTATTTTTTTTTGTTTGTTTGTTTTATTATCCACCAATCAAAATTGTTAATGAAACCTTGAAAAGAATCAGCAGATCATCATGATTTATATTTGCTATTGTAGGGATAGCTAAAGGGACAATGAAGAAAATACTGGAAATGAATTTTGGAATATCAATGTCTCCAACACCACAAGACCAAACATTATTCTTGCCAAAGTCTGGAGCAACAGAGTTACTAGAAATTCACTGTGGCCTCAATGTCACCAAGGCCACGGAGGAGACCCTGCATCAGGAGCTTTCAGAAGGAAAAGACAAAGAAAAGGCAATTTCATCTTTAACCACTAAGTGGGAAATTGAAAATGAAAATGGAGAAATGCAGGAACTCTGCCTGCTTGACAAGGAAGCTCACCCGAAGAAAGAAGTATTTGTGGATATGTTGACACAGGATGGCAGAATGTTCAAAGTAAACCTAAAAGCTGGAGAAGCTACAGAGTGTCTGTCAGGCAAAACATACAAACTGAAAAGCATTGCAACTGAAACTGGTAGATTACAAATTGTAGTTCCCTATATTGCCATCATTCAATGTCTAAATAATCTTTTTCAGCATTTAATATCTCAAAATTATATGATTAGGTTGTGCGGCTCCTTTGGCGTTGGAGTTGCCACCACATTGGGAACCTATGAAGGGAGAGGCCTTTAAAAAGGTAGAGTTACAGCCTAACTCGCCTGAGTATCAGGAAGTAGCCAAGGGATTCCATAAAACTACTCAGTACAACATTCAGAAAGTAAGTTTACACAAAAACATCACAAATCTAACACAACAAAAACAAAATGTGACTAACTTTTTGGACTTAGATTGAGAGAGTGCAGAACGTCTATCTGTGGCATGCCTTCAGCATCTGTCGGTACCGTATACTTTCTAAGAACGGTGAAGCAGAACTGGGAGAAAAGCTGCTCTACCATGGCACATCTGCGGCATCATGCAACTCCATTGAAAGAGACCGTTTTGACAGAAGTTATGCAGGAAAGCATGGTAAGCCTTTACTTGCATAATGATGATCTCAGTCAATCTCAAAATGATTATCATTGTGTTAAGGGGATTTTTTTAACATACAACTTTCTTTCAGCTGCCATCTATGGAAAGGGGGTGTACTTTGCGGTCAATGCAAGTTACTCAGCCGACAAGTTCTCCCCAGCAGACAAATCAGGCCTAAAAAGGCTATATGTTGCTCGTGTTCTTACTGGCCGTTACACAGTTGGCCATCCTACTATGAAAACCCCTCCTCCTCGAGGTGCAGAAGCTGCTGACTGCTTTGACAGCTTGGTAGACAACCAGCAGCAGCCTGCCATCTTTGTTATCTTCCATGACGACCAGGCCTACCCAGAGTACCTCATCACCTTTAGCTGAGTAAAAATGAGGAAACAAGAGTCCTTTCCCAATAATGTTAAGTCAAAGGTGATGAGCTCTTAATGCAAACTGAGTTATGTTTGCTTCCCTTTATATAGTAATAAGATGCATTACATGTAAATTGACTATAATGACATTAAGCCAAATTCAGCATCTCTGTCCTGTCCGACAGTTTAAACCAATTATCTAGCCTAAAAACACTACAGTGTATTGTGCTTAAAACACAATTTTAAGCTTGCAATTCAGAACGATTCAGAGCTTGCAATTCAGAGTATTGTCATGAGAAAATTAACATGTTAGTAGTAGCTAACGACACATAAAATGAAATATAAAAAAAGTTATTTATAAACTATGTATAAGAAAGGGGAATGCGACATGGGTTAGGTATTGCTGAAATTAATTTAACACACAGCAACATATAAGGTTTTGGTAATGACACTTTTATTTCAACAAAGTCAATCAATGTTAATTTGCACTGACATGGAGAGGATTGCTCCCTAAGTCAATTACTTTTTACACCTCTTTCTCTTCATATGCTAGATACTTTTCCCCAATATCATTCCACTTTAGTACGGTTATCTATTTTAAGAATTTGTTTGATCTAATTCCTTGACCATGATTGTAGATTTCAATACTGTGAGTTGTATAGATTATTTTGACCTTCAGGTCCTTACCAAAAACAAAAAGATTATGCTTAGCAAGAACCTTTAAAAGTGTCGGTAATGTGTATCTACAAGTACCAGTCCACCTCAAGCTCTGTAAACAAAAACCCAATAATCTGTTTATAGAAATCATAATCCACAGTCACAACAAGGTCTTCCCTTTCCTTAGAGTTTTGGTGATTATTGTTCTTACACCAAATACGTTTGTATATATGTACAGTAATTGCGATTTTCCACAGCTGCTCATGAAAGTAACATTAAATTTAGCATCTTCTTGTCTTGGGACATGAATGTTGAAGCACATGAGTAAATAACTCCATGTTTTTAATCATGATTACTTTCTGAAATATGCAAGGACTCTCCTAGAGTTATTCTATTTTAATGGTTTTCTGAGTGGCTTTGTGAATGCACATTGTATAATTCTTTTGGTACAGTGGGCAGATGGTGTGAAAGTGGTGAAGTAATTACTACTGTCCATCGCTGCTCAGACTACAGCGTATGTTGATTTTATCAACCAACAGACTGAGACTGTCTGAGTGTTACTTTAAGAGCAAGAACCCACAAGAGTTAAAAAAATAAATAAATTCTGAATGGATTGTATGACCAAATTTCCTTTTTTACTTGCGTAATAATTTAAATGAATCTACACTGCTGGTTGGTTTTGTCTGAGCTGCTTATGGTGATCACAAAAACCAGAGAGTAAAGTGTATCGGAGTCAAATTCCTTGTTTGTATGTACGAACTTGGCAATAAAGCTGATTCTGAAATCACCGGAGATTGGTTCTTTATTACTTTACTTTTTCCCATATAATCTGTTTTGTAAAGCTTCTTTGGTCAATAAACTTTATTGTACCAAACACAGAAATTATTTAAAATAACTGTTTTACTAAAGGACAGGCTAAGGGAATGTCCTTTTTTGATTATTTTTACCATGTGTTAAGGTACTGTATTTATATTGTCTTCTGACCTCAGGAAAGTTTCCAATATTGAATACAAGAAAACAGAAATGCATTTACCCGGAAGATATATGCAATCTATGTTTATGTCTTTGTTGGCTTGCTAGTTAATTGTAAATCAAGCACAAAATGCAAAAAAACCAATAATAATAATAATGCAAAGAAAATATAAAAAAACATCACTTGGATACTGGAAATTAGAGGGCCACAACTGCCCTGTTCTGCATTACAGTGGTTGGACAATGAAACTGAAACACCTGTCATTTTAGTGTGGGAGGTTTCATGGCTAAATTGGACCAGCCTGGTAGCCAGTCTTCATTGATTGCACATTGTACCAGTAAGAGCAGAGTGTGAAGGTTC
>JAHUTJ010050301.1:0-22332 GCA_036250325.1 Characodon lateralis
TGTGCATTTCAATATTTTGAGCAAAACTGTGCTCTTACCCTGCTAATTGAACCTTCACACTCTGCTCTTACTGGTGCAATGTGCAATCAATGAAGACTGGCTACCAGGCTGGTCCCATTTAGCCATGGAACTTCCCACACTAAAATGACAGGTGTTTCAGTTTCATTGTCCAACCCCTGTATGTTTTCCATGTCAAGTTTGGAGTAATTATTGGGATTAAATTAAAATATCTGTTATATCTGTTTTGTCTTGATCTGTAATGTATTGTTTTATTAGCTGTTCATTTAATGTAAATATTCTTGTTTTATTTATCATTTTTGCAGTTGTGTATCCCTTGTAATGGTTTCTCCCAATTTACTTTCACCTCTATTTAAGTAATATATCTGTCACTGTCCAGGTTGTTGTTGTTGGTGTGGCTTGGTTATTTTGCTGCATCAAATAGATTAAAGCAGTTTCAGCTGAATTATTGCTGAGCCTGCTCTTTTTTTCAACCATTCTTGGGTCCCACCTCCAAGACCGCTAGTCCTCCTGACAAACATGTGACAGAGGAACTAGTTGAGTTTTTGCAAAAATATGGTTCTATCTCCAGAGTAGTACCTGTCGATAGTTCTGAGCCTGACATTAATAGCACAACCATAGTTGAGTTTCAGTTTGATACAGCTATAACGGCACTTCAAGATGGGTTGCCTGGTCATAAAAATACTGCTGATCCTGAAATCACCCACAGCATCCAACTGTTGTCACCTCTCTACAACTCTAAGATGACTACTGACCTTACTCAGTCCTACATAGCTGGATTAAAGAGGTTTGCAAAACTGAGCGGCTCAGACTATGAAAGGCTTTTGCTCGAAGAATTATGCCGAATTCAGAAATCGGCTAATAGTGAGGACGTAATTATTCCCGAAGAATCTTGCTCCAATTTAGAGGCAGTCACCCCAGTGAGACCGTATCAAATGCAGCTTCATCATAGTAGCGAGGCCAAACCCAAGTCAGACCATGCAGACTTACCTGCTGCAGCTGTGAAATTAACCGCACTCTTGTCACCTGAGCAGATCAGTACACCTGAGGTACAAAAGGTGATAGTTGAACACATTGTGAAAAGTAGTGACTTGACCCCAACCTACCCAAGTTTCTCTAAGTTGAGACCCTTCTCAGGAAGATGACCCTGTCCCAATATGGAAGGTGAATATGACAGCTGGCAGAGTCATGTGGATTTTTACTTTGCAGATCCCTCTGTGGTGAAGACAACCATATTGCTACCAGGACCCAATCCTGATATGGTTGAAGCAAAGAGAAAAGAGCTGAAGATAAAACAAAGGGCCTGGGAAGAACAAAATATGGCTGATTTAAACTAGAAACTGTTCCAGTTGAGGGACAAATTGGAACCAATATCACTGCAAGTCCCAAATCTAGAACTTTTCTGAAAACCTTGTCATACATCCCCAACTTAAAGCAGCAGGTTAGGATTCCAAAAGGGATAATTGGTGAGAAATGTATAGCTAATCTTACTTTGGATGGAGTTAAGTGCAAGTTTCTGCTAGGCACTGGGTGTCAGGTTGCCTCAATATCAGTTTCCTTTAACAACAAGAACCTGGCAAGCAGGCCTTTACAGCCTATCAGCAACCTTGATGTTGAGGGTGCAAATGGACAAGCCTTCCCTTATTTGTGTTATGTGGAGGTCAGCATTTAGTTCCCCAAAGAGTTAATTGACCCACAGTTTGAGGTCTCCACCTTGGCGTTGGTTGTGCCTGATTTGCGCTCCAACACTGATTTGCCAGTATTGATAGGCACTAATGTGCTGGATGTGTTGTATAGTGAGCATTGTCAGAATGGGGCTACATCTGACATTTCCTCTGCCTATAGCTTTTGACAGATATTTAGAACTCTCAAACTCAGACATACAGCAAAAACCACGGAAAAGATTGGTATAGTGATATTAAAGGGTAACAACCAACATGTCATTCCAGCACGTGACAGGGTCTGTCTAGAAGACTCTATTAAAGCCAGGAACCCCCTTTGTGAGAAATGGGCAATGTTAGGATTATGATTATTGATTAATTAATATTTATCAAGAATTATAGGTTAAAATCATAATTTGAGAAAATAAATTTCTTAACCAAAAACCCTTATTTATGAATCAAAGTCAGAGATGTCCTCTGGTGCTATAATTGTGGCTCAAAGCCCTTGATAATTACCATTATTAAATTCTCAGTAATAATTGATAACTATTACTAGATGTCACTGTTTAATCAACTGTTTCACCAAAAAGTGGGGAACTTTGACCTTATTTTGACTGACAAATCATTCTTGCTCAAAATAAATACAAACAATTTCTCTTTATCTACGTGAATATTTATTAAATCAACAGCCTGATACACTTCGCTATTCCGATTCAATAATCTTCACCTAATCAAACATGCAAAGTTCAACATAAAAGGGTAAAATATCTAACTAAACAAAATAAACAGCATTGAGTGTGTGTGAACTCAAACCAGCATTTATGGCAAAACAAGTGATAATATGGTGCTGAGCAGAGCTTTGGGAGCGGCCCCGCCAAAATGTAGCTCAGTGTAACACACCAACAAGGGTCATAAAACTTCCCCCCAAAGTTGTAGCTCAGTAGACAAAGGGTAATAAATCTTTTGGCGGCACCCAATAAAACACGAAGGTGAAGACAAAGAAAAATGGTTGAATTTCACCAAGAGGTTATTATAGCAGTTCAATTTTACAGTACACCTGCGTTCAGATTTTCACACAGTAAAACACACTTGCGAGACTTGGCGGCCTCAGGAATCAACAGCAATCAAGTTTCAATAAAACATAGCATGCACATACAATTTAGAACACATTGGACTATAAGTGGCGATTCTAAATCACCCTAAAATCCTACTCTATCCTGCCCAAGCTATTTCTAAATAAAAAAATAGAAATAAAACAAAACAGAACGGAATTACTTGGGGTTGTCTCCTTCTGGGGCAGAGAGAGGGGGAGTTGCTGCGTGTCCGCAATTAACTCCAAGAAGCGGTCGGTGTCATCCTTGGCCTCCTTTGGCAAAAAGGAACATTATGACGGACCATCCACAGTCGCCTGGAACAAAAATAAGGATGCCAAATCCGTCTTCTTGAAACCTCCGTGGTGTATTTCCTTTGTTACGTGTTAAACTCACGTCTTCGATTGGTAAAGTGAAATTTCTGCCCTTCCTATTCCAAAAACATCTTTCATGAATTTTCCTTCTCGTTGGCCAATGGGGGGAGAGTGAATGAAAGTCCACATGGGATTTTTCTTCTCCAGAGTGCTGCGCCCCAGATGCTGGTCCGGTATCCATCTTGGAAGCAAGGTTTACAGGGAACTCATTTTACTATATAGTCCACTGTGATGTCAGAGCTGCGCCCCTGTCCTATCAGTCACAGTGCCTGGTGGGATTTGTGGTAGCGGGCTATCCTGGGGTACAAAATGGCCTATGACGACGAACAGCATAGCAGGTCCAGCAACGTACACATGGTCCAATATGGTCCAACAGCAATGATGGAGCAACCACGATTATCTAACTTACCCTGGGGAATTTTTGTTGACTGCTGCCATATCACATTGCCCGACCATGGTTGTCGTTGTTGAATTTGGTCGTGCTACAAAGGTCAAACACAGAATAAAGCTTAAGGATGAGGTGCCCTTTAAGCAGCGATCTAGGCCCATTCATCCTAATGACTACGAGGCAGTGAAGAAGCATCTTCAGATGCTTTTGGAAGCTGGGGTGATACGAGAATCAGAATCCCCTTATTCGTCACCCATTGTTGTTGTTAAAAAGAAGAACGGTGATGTTCGCCTGTGTATTGACTATAGCAAACTTAACACTAGAACTCCCAGAGCCGTCAATTTGACGGTTTTGAAAATTTGACATGCCATAACTCTGGTTTATTAAAACTTATCTTCCTGGCACCCTGACTTTTTCTAAACCTGTGTCTTGTGTATTCCTATGTCTCTTTTTACAAAATATAACAAAGTAAATAAAAGATCTAAGTATTTCTACCTCTAACTACCACAGCTGCTATTTTGACGGCCCTATTATTTACATTGATTTTTTTTCCCGCGGCTGAGTATATGAGCGAGTGTTGCTTAGCAACCGCCACTCTAGAACGCAGTCTGAGAAGGAGATTGTTGGCATCCTACAAGTGGCTTCTAGAAGGATATTTTCTGCTCAAGAGACATTGGAAATGCTTCAAAAATTAGATGATCGTGATTCTGGGGTCGAGAGGGATTCTGACGGCTCTTGGTCAGCATTCAGTTCCAGTGACAGCGGGTCAGAGTGAGCCTCCCCTGCCTAAAAAAACACGAGTCGTCCCATTAGCAGGTGGTTGCGGCGCATTATTTCAAGGTAGTAAAAGACTAGGTAATGTAATGATATTATCATATTAGGCTATAGTTTAAAGATTAGTAATGTAATAATATATAAACTATAACAACAGTGCAACAATCAGCGCAGGTTCAGAGACAGGGAGACGAGCCAGGTCCCCAGTGTCCAGCTATAAACCCAGCAGTCCAGCTCACTGGCAGGAGAGAAACTACAAATCAATGTACTGATAATGGACAAAGAAATAAACAATAAGTTAGGTCATGATATAGTAGCCCAGTAACTACAATCTATTCTGCGCTTTACAGCGTTTTCATCGCAAGACGAGCGCACACCTGGCAAGGAGGAGGAGTTCGGAAAGGATGGCACTGTGTGGACAGTAGTAGGGGAGGAAGAAAGTAGAGGGAGGCGTCAGAGCCAGAACACATTGACAGAGCACCAGATCCAAGATGCCCAGACCGTGTTCCTCTGCTTGGTGGATGCCGAAATGCTTATCCACCTCCAGGGCTGCAGTGTGGCTGAGGCCCGGAGAGTTTTGGAGATGATTCCTCCTCGGACATGAGTGTGGATGAGCTGAAGGCATTTTTAGCAATAGTTTATGTCCGCGAAGTGAAAGGGGGGCATAACATGGAGCTGTCCAGCTTTTGGTCAGATTAGTAAAGCTTTTTTTTTAAATGTACCCACTACTCTGTACTATTTTTCAGGACTATTTATAAATAATAATCACATAATAGGTTTTGATCAAATAGTATTATTAATTATTTTAAAACCATAATTTTATAGCATGCCAGAAAACCTGCTATCAGATCGAGATGGACAAGGACAACAAGCTTAAAACTGCTTTTGTCTGCCTTCTGGGCTTTTACGACCTTAACCGGATGCCCCAAGGGATAACCAATGCACCCAGCACCTTCCAGAGGTTAATGGAGAGATGCATGGGGAATATTAACCTCAAGGAGGTGTTGGTATTCCTTGACCACTTGTTCGTGTTCTCAGATTCCCTAGAGGAGCATGAGAAAAAGCTGCAACATGTTCTGCAGCCGTTAAGGGAAAATGGGTTGAAACTCTCTCCATCCAAATGCTGATTCTTTCAGATATCTGTGCAGTATTTGGGACATATTGTCTCAAAGGACGGATTTGACACCGATCCTGAAAAAATTGCTGCCATAAAAACATGGCCAGTGCCGCAGACCCTGAAACAGCTTCGATCATTCTTGGGATTTCCTGGTTACTATAACCGCTTTATTAAACATTATTCTAAGATTGTGAAACCTCTGAATGACCTCACAGGACGTTATCCACCAGCAAATAAAGGTCAAAAGACAATTGCTTGTGCTGGAAAGTATTTCAACCATAGGACGCCTTTTGCAGAGAGGTGGACACTTGCTCACCAGGCTGCTTTTGAGCATATCAAAGAAAAACTGACTTCTTCCACCAGTGCTGGGATTTACCATCCCAAAGAACCCGTATGTTCTTCATACAGATGCCAGCTTGAATGGACTAGGCGCCGCCCTATATCACGAGCAGCAAGGGCGAATGCCAGTAATTGCTTATGCCAGTTGGGGATTGACATCCAGTGAGAGCAGATATCCAGCTCACAAGCTGGAATTTCTGGCTGTCAAATGGGCAATTGCTGACAACTTTCAAGATTACCTTGACATTAATTTCTTTACTGTTGTGATGGATAATATATCCATTAACCTCTTAAGCCCCCCTTCTTTTTTCTTCTATGTTTGTTTCTCAAACTTCCCTTACTTAAACATAGACATGTGTGGTATCCTCTGAAACATCAGACTCTTGGCTAAAAGCTGAAATAAACCATTTCTACGAACACCAAACACAGCTAAAACTACAAGCAGTTGAATCAGAAAAATGGAGAAGGTAAACGCACTCTACAAAATGAATTCATCGGAAGTCTCGGCCTCTGCTTCCTGATTGGCGGAACTGACGTGAAAGATCTGTAGATAACTTTATTCTACTGGCTCTAAGGATGAAAAGGAGGGGTCATTTGTGCAATTCGCCCAATCCAGACTGGAGTTATTGGCGTGCGTAATGCAGGTTGTTAGTATAAACACTGAGCACGCTGTACCGCATGGCGCAGTCGGTACAGCTGTTACGCACCGGACCTTCCTACCTCTGGCTGTTTATGTGGTGTGTGGTTATCATTAAGAGTGTTTGTTTTTGAAACACAATGGCTTCCCGCACAAAGTTCTACACCGTCGCTGAAGCTTTGAACCTAATTACAATGGACTGCGGTAGTGAAGTCTTTGCAGAAGATTTCTCATCTGAAGATGAAGACCTTATTTATCCCTACAAGGTCAATAAATAGTAAGATTATGTAGTTCTGCCGCTTGAAAGGTATGTAATTTTAATTTTATTGCGGAATACATTTAAAGATTGATTTTCTTTTTACACTAGTGCTTCGTGATGTCCCGTAATAAATGGATTTGTAAGCCACACAGTGGAAGATAGTACTGAAATGTTTGCATCTGTAATTAGCCCCTACACATCCACCCCCACCTGCCCGGTAAACAAAGGTGTGGTGAATACATGCATTCATTCCTAGTTGTCAATAAATTGACGTTATTTTATTTTTAGCGATGCTGTTACGTATTTTATTACGAATTTTTTTTTTTTTTTTATTTTTTTTTTTACACTAGAGCTTCCTGTTCAATAAATGTGCTCCAGTATGATCCAACATAACATTTTCTTGTTCTATTGAAAATCATTAAAACATAAATGTGGGTAATAAAAACTAAAAAATCAAAAACAGGCTGTTTTAGACATGTAAAAAGTAGTTTATTACCTTTTTCAAGTGTTGGACCACTTGTTTGCTGAATATTGGACCATTTGCACATTGCTGGACACCACCAGGCCTTCTGACGTCATCGTGTATTCATTGTGTATCCCAGTATAGTCCGCCACTACAAATCCCAGTGGGCACTGCGGCTGATATGACGGGGCGTCCCAAATCTGACATCACAGGAAAGTATATAGGAAGGTAGCCACGGTCAGGAGCTTGCTTTCAGCTTGGGACCTCGACACATTTACCACGCAACTGGAGCATCAATTCTGGAGAAGAGATCCCGTGTGGATTTTCGTTTATTCTCCACCGTTGGCCAACGAAAAAGAAAAATTCATGAAAGAGGTTTCTGGAATAAGAAGGCCAGAAATTTCACTTTGCCAATTCAAGACGTGTGTCTAACACGTAACAAAAAAAAACAAAACCCTCACAGAAGTTTCAAGGAGACGGATTGCCACCTTGTTTTGTTCCAGTCGACTGCTGACGGTCAGATCATATTTTCCCCTTTTGCCAAAGGAGGCCAGAGGACGGAGATTGACCGCTCTTCTTGGAGTTAACTCCGGATGCGCAGTAACTCCCTCCCCCCTTTTCCTCACTATCTGCCCCAAAAGGAAGACTCCACCAAGTAACTCTGTTCTGTTTATTATTTTATTTCTAGTAAAGTAGTCTGGGCAGGCAAGAGATAGGATTTTAGTGCGATTAGATTTGCCACTTATAGTCTGATGTGTTCTGAATTGTATGTGCATGCCATTGTTTTGAAACTTGCTATTGGACTCTGAAGCCGTCGCGCTTCTCAAGTTGTGTTTTTACCGCGCGAACACCTGAGCGTAGGTGCGGCGTAAGACTGACTGCTATAATAACCTCATGGTGAAATTCACCATTTTCTTTGTCTCCAACTTCGGGTTTTATGAGTTGCCACCAAACGTTTTATAACCCTTTGTGTTCTCGAACATCCCCAGAGGTGGGGGAAGTTTTATGACTCACCGTAACTAAGCTACACGTTGGGGGGGCTACGCTCCCAAAACTCCATTCAACACCATATTCCTTTGTCAGATTATCACTTTTGCCATAACTGCTGGTTGATTCCATACACACCCACTGCTGTTTTGCTTTATTTTGTTTAGTTAGATATTTTACCCTTTTGTGTATAACTTTTGCATACTTGATTAGGTGAAGATTATTCAATCAGAATAGCGAGGTGGATCAGGCTGTTGATTTAATAAATATTCACGTAGATAAAGAGAAATTGTTTGTGTTTATTTTGAGAAAGAGTGAATTGTCAGTCAAAATAAGGTTAAAGTTCCCCACGTTTCGGCAGAAACGGTTGATTAAACAGTGACATCTAGTAATAATTATTAATTATTATTGAGTATTTAACGGTTGTAATTATCAAAGGCATTGAGCCACAATTACAACACCAGAAGACATCTCTGGTTTCGATTCATAAATGAGGATTTTTGGTTAAGAAATTGATTTTCTCAAATTATGATTTTTAATTATAATTCTTGATGAATATTAATTAATCAATAATCATAATCCTAACACAAGAAATCTCCACTTTCGCAGATGGTGCCGAATTGTACCGAAATGTGCCATATGGTGCAAAAAAGAAAAACGCCTACGAATGTCTTTACTAAAACCTCTGTAACTTTGCTTTAGTTTACCTTAGCTGCATGAAACTTTTCACAGGTAATGTCCACAAGTGGATTTAGGGTTTTGTAAAGTTTGTAGACTTCTTCATGATATTTCTTTATATATATAGGTTTATATATTATACAATGCAGGAAAAATTCTGGCGAGGGAATAAATCTTCATTTTTTTTCTGTGTGCCATCCTCATTATCTCTGAAACAATAGCTACTACTGTGATATTTACACTTCTGATTAAATCTCCAGAGGGTTACCTTTAATTTGACACCAAGCTTATTTAAATAGAGTTTGTAGTTGCTGAGAAAAACTGAATAACATTTGGCTATGTAATTTTGAACACACATTTCACAAAAACGCCTTGGGTTACAAGAGGTTACCCTACGTGCTTACCTCAGCCAAACTACATGCACCGAGCCATCACACTGAGCCATCAGTGGTTAGCTGCCTTGTCCACTTTCGACTTTCATATGAAGTACAGGGCTGGCAAAGCAAACCATGATGCTGATGGGTTGTCACAGCAACATGGTCTTAATGGTCTTCACACCAGAGCATGGAAATTTCATGGGCAAACTGTTTATCAACTTGTTCTTCCAGCAGACCTACAGTGTTCAAGCTCCTCCATGATTGCATGGGGCACATGGGATAGGAGCGTACTCATAACCTAATAAGTTCCAGGGTTTACCGGCCAAGAATGGCCTAGACATTGAAGCCCAGATCAAGGCAAGCGGGCGTTGTGTGAGAAGGAAATACCAACCTGAAAGGCAGCACCTTTCGTCAGTATCAGAACATCACGACCAATGGAATTGGTCTGCATGGATTTCTTGTCTCAAGAATACCAAGGATATTTCAGTCATTACAGATCACTTCACAAAATATGCTGTTGCTTTACCCACATGTGATCAGAAGGCTACAACGGTTGCAAAGTGTCTCTGAGATAATTTCGTGGTACATTATGGCTATCCAGAGCGCCTTCATACCGATCAGGGCAGAGATTTTGAATCTCATATCATCAAGGAGCTCTGTGCTATGACAGGTATCAGGAAGGTTAGAACTAGCCCTTACCATCCAAGGGGCAACCCAGTTGAGTGGTTCTATCATACCCTCCTCAACATGCTTGGCACTTTGAAAGAGAGGCAGAAGGTTCATTAGCGTGACTTTGTATAACCGCTGGCTCGCACCTACGACTGTTCCAAAAATTAGGTCACTGGGCTTAGCCCTTATGAACTGATGTTTGGGTGACACCCCCGGCTGACAGTTGACATAGCCTTTGGGCTTCAAGTAAGAGATAAGGAACCAGTGCCTCAGTCCCAGTATGTCTGCCATCTGAAAGCTCGGCTGGAGGAGAGCTGCCTTCTTGCCCTGGAGAACTTGGCAAAGCGAAACTGAGCGAAACAAGAAGCAGTTTGATAAGCAAGTTAGGGAAGCTACTCTCCAAGTTGGTGATAGGGTCTTGGTTAGGAATCTTCATCTGCGGAACAAACGTAAAACTGGCTGACAAGTGGGCGTCCATGGTGCCTCTCCATTGAGATCTTTTGCTACCAAGTGGGCATTTGTCTGAAACTGGCAATGAGAGTGGGTCAGAAAGGCAAAAGCCTCCCCAACGTTCCAAAACTAGGCAAAATTCTCCTCAGTTAAAGCGGTCTGAGTGTTCTGACTCTGAGGAAGAGTATGTTGGTTTTCAGGTAGGCTCACCTGTTCACACAGACACAATTGTTGGGGAGCATGACAAAAATAGGCCTTTAGAATCCCTCAGGGCATCTAATGAGCAAGTTGAGCCAGGACCATCTAATGCTGCACATCCACTTAATGTAGATTATCCTCATACAATGCCTGACGGGGTAATGACGGCTCTTCCTGACACTGACAGAATCGAGAACAGACATAGTTTTGATAGCACAGTACAGCCACAATACAGTTGCAGGCAACACTGATACAGGTGATATACCCACGTTAGGTAGGGCCAACAAGGACACTGACCATTCCAATACTAACTTACCTGGCCAACAGACAATGAAAGAGAATGAACTGGTTGAAAGACACAGTGAAGACTAAGACATAAGAAAATCAGACAGGATAAGACAAGCACCACCTCGGTTTCATTACCCACAATTAGGTAAACCTCTGATTTCTTTTGCTCAGGGTTTTATTGACAGTTTTAATCGGGCACTTAAGTTGTTTGCTGACTGTCCTGATGGACAACCTTATGATGTTTAGATCTGTATATAAATTTGTACGTGAACTGGCTGAGCGTACATAAACATGTATGTGAAAGTTGTAAATATGTCAATAATATAAATGTTCTTAAGGTTACTTTTCTGTTTTCCTCTTAATTACTCAACCGTTGCTTGGATAGGCGTCTGGTCTGCTCTATCATTGTAATGCACCGTGTATGTGCGAAGCTGATCTTTAACAGAAAGCTAACGTCGGCTGGTGTGACAGTCGGCTCACTTGAACTTAGTGAACTATGCTGGGTGACACAGAAAACATAACAGCAATAACCCAGATGGTTATGCCAGACAGCACTAAAGGCTTGAGTGCTGTGCTCTGCATTTTCCATTTATTTCCTGTTGCTGTAATGGTGATAATCTATATATATTTTTTAGATACTTTGTTTTGTTGTTGTGCGTTCATGTTGCTGCAATAAATCAGTTGATTGTTTACTACCAATCATACTCCTTCTTACACTTCAAAACCTAGGTCTTAGTAGCGCAAATCTTTAGTAGAATACAGCACAACTGCTACACATGCTTTTAAATTATTTACATCAAATTCTAAACCTACCATCTAAATTTTGCCCCAAAAATTGGGACTCATCAGACCAGGCAACATTTTACCAGTCTGTTATTTTCTAATATTTGTGAACCTCAGTGAATTGTAGCCTCAGTTTCCTGTATTAAGTTCAGCCGGTCAGGCACCAAAGACCATGTTGCTTTCAGTTGTTAAACTCCCTTTCTTCCTTATTCTGATGCTCAGTTTTAACTTCAGAAAGCCTTCTTCACCACAACTTGTTTGTTAAACGCAATGAATGCATTGAGTTGCTGTCAATTGTTTGTTAACACTATTTGTGTTAACAAACAATTGAAGAGGTGTACCTAATAAAGTGGCTGGTGATTTTAAAAACGTGTTATTTCTCTATTTATGAATTTGTTACCCAGTGAATAAATCTCCTGCAATAAAAGTTGGATTTTTCCAAATTTTCAGAGTGAAATGATGCTGCTGCAAAAAAGATGGATTTATTTTAAGTCTTTTAACACATCTTTACTAAAGGTGCCAGCAAATGTGGCTGGCACTGTAAAAATACACTGCATAATTGAATTCTCAGAAATAAACAGCTTATAAAAAATAAAGCACAATGCAAATAATATTTTCAGTAGGATAACTATAGCCTCTTCAGTTGTTTAAAACACACTTAGTATTTCATTTAATTTTAAACTTGTTAATTTGTATGTTCTCTGTTAGGCTTTGTTAAAAACCAGGGAAATAGATTTCCCAAGTCTCCCAAATTAATTATTTTGAAGCATCCATAAAATGCACAAATAAGAAAGCTTTGGTTCACCCTCCAGTGAGATAATTGTTGTTATGCTTGTTATGCTTTCTTTTAACTGCTTTGCTGTTAGACTTGAAGAAACACAGCACGAGGCTGACACCTTGTGGTCAATGAAAAAGAAAATTAAAATGCTAAACATAATCTCCACAAAAAAGACAAAACTTGGTGAGCAAATATTTCACAAGCTCGTTTAGCAACAGATGTCTCACATTTGATTAAAGTGTTATCTCTTTGTATGTTAATATTAAGTGTTACATAGATGTTATCCATCTTAACTGTTGTATCACAAGATGAAGAGGATACTTTTGCATAACTACAAAAAACCTCAAATCTGCCATTTAAATGAAGACCTTTTACAGCAGCTCAATAAACACTAATTTCTATTAAGCCAGTCAGCCCAGCAAAGAAAGTTTGCTGAAGTGCGAAATTAATATATTCCTTTTCAGTTTGCATGTGAACATGCTCATCAAGGACTTTGAAATTGTTACTACTAAATATCATATGATGAACACAACTCTACACTCTGATAAACAATGTAATTAAACACTTGAACTCAAACACTAGATGAGGCTAAACTTTTCAAACAAAAATACGCTGGAAAAAAACTGAAGAGAGTAATTAATGTCTTTAATATTAGTTTCCCCTTCTACACAAAGCTGTTAAGGAAGAAAAATTACTCGGGTAGAGATTAGAAGAGTTTGTGGAGACATTTAATGCATTTAAAATGCAAAACTGATTAAAGCTTAGCCATGGTGGGAGATGAAACGTTATGGTAATAATAGCGGACCTCTTTAAGAATATTTTATGGAAATCACATGCATTCATCAGGAGCGAGGGTCAGGCAGCTAAGTGTGAAGCTGTAAGCAGAGGATGAGCTGCTATGACTCTAAACAACTTAATGTAATTTCAGGTGGAAGAGGCTCAAGCTCATGAAAATGTTAAATCACATTGAAAACAACATTTAAAATATCAACTTCTTTCTCTTGATTAAATCTAGTATGTCTGAATGCTGCAAATAGTCAGACCATTTTATGTATGAGCGTGTAAGGTAATATATGAGAGTGTGCAGCTTTTTTGTTACTTCATAGTAATGCAAACACATGCATACATTTATTTTCACACAGCTCGCACACAAAACAGATCACGTACACAATTCAGGCTTAAAGCCACAGCTCATCCATCAGAGTGAGGTAGAACAAGGATGGAGCTGTAAGTGCATGTAATTACGTGTACAAATGGCTCCTGCAGCCATTAACCTGGAAGAGAAAGTTGTAAATGTTTGTTGTTAAAAAGAATTGTAACAAAGCACAACTGGAGATGAAAAGAGATAGACTTAAAAGATAACATCCCATCCCTCACGGAGGAAGTTCCGTCTTTGTTTACAGACACATACTCTGCTGCCTGAGTTTTACTTGTATTTACCCCCAAAACCGAACACGTAGCAATTTTTCATGTCAGTGTTCAGTGTTTTTGAGATTATTGCAGCTCTTTTTGTTGTTAAGTCTAGCTTTAAAAATATTAATTGGGTTTAGGATTATTTGAAATAAGTTGTAGCTAATAGTATAATTTTAACAGGATCAGAAACAGTGCCAGGAGATGTGACATTTATGAAAGAAGCGACACAGAGAAATAAAGCAAATTGAATACAGCTTTACGTTGTGGTGAAAAATGGCTCCAATGATATGGGTGATTTGAAATAAGAAACACAAAAATCTGAAAATAAATGAAAAATGTAAGAAAACCACAAAGCACAACAGCTCCATACCAGCTAGTCTGTTCTGTACTAGAAATCTGCTTATTGCATATCAGTGTATTTATCTAAAAAGTTAAGTTCTTTAATATATTATATGATAAAATCTCATTTACAACTTAATTAAATTATTTTTACAGATTTTATACATTACAATTATGTTTTTGACTTTAATGAAATATGACACTTATGATTTGGGGTTGTTTGGTTTTTGGTTTCTGGGTTTTTGTTGGTCTTATTCACAGTTCAAGTTTTGAATCATGTTTCTGTTTATTTTCCTGGTCATGCTTTTGTTTTGTCGTCTTGTTCATGTTTTGTCTAGTTTGGTTTTCGGATCTGGTTATGCTTTTGCTTCATGTTTTTCTAGTTTGTGTTCAAGACTCTCTGTTTTGCTCCAGCCACGTTTTGTTATGTTAATTAAGTTTATTCGGTTCACCTGCTGCAAGTTAATCTGTCTCCTTGCTCCACCTGGTTTTCACTCCATATATACACACTTGTTCAGTTAGTCATCGCGGAAACATTTTTCTCTGATCATGTCTTCTCAAACCAAGTCTTGTTTTTTTGATCATACCATGCCTGTCTTGCCTGCCCGTTTGTTTTGTTCCTGCCTCCTGTAGTGAGTGAGTTTTTTGTTATTAAATCTTTTGCACTTACCGTCATGCTGCCTTCTGGTCTGCATTCTGGAGTCCTATATCTCACAAACCATAACAGACACATTATGAACCCGATCAACCTAAAATAAGTATGAGGTATAAGGTAGATATTATTGAATAGAGTTAAATAACTACTGCAACAAAATATCTCTAAAGCCAGAACAAACTGATGTATTGTCAGTATGATGCATGCCATGGCAGACACCTTCGTCTTATTCCTGAAAAAGTAGTTTATGAAAATGCACAATATATTAAAAACTCAAAAAGAAATGACTACCTCTGCTCCAAAAACAATTTTGTTTTGTTTTGCTAATTCAATCCTGAGAAGAGGAAATATGCAACGCAACATAAAGTTCATAATGAGCACAACCTATTGAAAAAAGTTATTACATCCTTTCTGCTTGTGATATTTATCATGGAAAGATGGGTTCTTTCAAAAGCTTCCAGTGTTTAGTCCCAAAATAGTGATAAATAGTGATTTTATAGTATATATATATATTTTTTTATGTAGTATAAAATGTTTAAGTATACATAGATTCCCTAAAAGAATCTGGTCAGGCTTTTATTTCAGAACGTGCAAAATTGGAGACTATAAGACCGAGGACGGATGGACAGTAGAATAGATGAACATTTTTGGATAGAAAATGAAGTGTGGACATACAAAAAGATTTTCCATATATATTTTTTTAATCTTATTTGTTTTCATATTTAATGATGATAACAAACCCTAATCTCAGAAACATCTTAATGTTTATCATCTTGTAAAGTTCAGGTCCCTGGTTCTGATACTCATTGACCTCAAAGAAAAAGGTTTCAGAGCCCCTTCTGGGGCTTTGGAGAAGTGTTTTCAAATATCCCGTTTGTTTTAACTGAAAAAAACTGTGCACCTGTTTTTAAATTTGGATCCTAAAACAAAAAATATATCTACTGTATATAAATATACCTCCCTCTCTGCTGAGGAAAAATTGCTTTTCAGAGTAAAACCTATCTCTTCTCCTCTGAGTGGAAAGGACAACTCATCTTCAAGATGTAACAAATAAAACATTCCTCTGCATTTATACTTTTTTTCCAGCATGAATTTAAATAAATATGTAAATACCCCTGTTGGAGGAGCTTTTTCTGTTGCTTTGTGTCATATCGAAAGTAGTGAGCAGACTTGTGTTGGGAAAGCTCTGACATTAAATCAAACACTAACAATGTTGCAGGCAGAGTAATATTTATAAAGGTCATGGCTTCAGCTCATTTTTTAAATAATTCTTGGAGGATGTTCTGTCATTTCTCTCACTGTTTTTTTTTCCTCACAGATCTCTGAAAAATAAGTGTCTTTATAAGTCAAAGGTTTTAACCTGAAAGGCTTCTTTTTGGTTTCTTTTACATTGCAATGTGTTTATTGTGCTCTAGAAAAAATAAAAATAAGTAAGCATAACTGATGTTTTAAAAAGTGTTTGAATCAATACCATCTTCACTACTTTTATTATTTGACAAATAATTGGTTGATCAATGTTTTGTCATCTTGATTCTGCTTTTCTCTGACTGTAAAGTGATTTCATTTGTTTATCCTCAAGAGTACAACGTTTTGGCAAAAACTTGGCAAGACTGGAAACACATTTGAAAGGCTAAGTATGAGTGCAATATACTGACCTGCAGACATATTCATACCCCTTGGGCTGGTACTCAAAGTAGTGCAAATTGGAAATTGATAAATGGTTGATATATAATTTGAAGAGGTTCTTACAAATAGAAATCTGAAAAGCTTCAGAGTGATGTACGGAGTTAGTTTTCAGCCACATAGCGATATGCATGTTGGCCAAAGTTCAGCTTTGGTCTTATCTGACCAGAGCACCTTTTTCACATATTTGCAGTGTTCACCAACATGGCTTATGGCTAACATTAAACATGACTGCTTAAGGCTATCTTTCAAAAATGGCTTTCCTCCTGCCACTGTTCTGATGAGTGTAAGTACTTGTCAGGTCCTGAGATTTTCCCAAATTAGCTGTGGATCTCTGCAGCTCTTCCAAGGTCACCTTGGGGATATTGGCTGTTTGTCTGATTACGTCTTTCCTTGCTCGGCCTGTGAATTTAGGTGCACTCTTTTCATTTTGACGGCTTTAACAGTAAATTAAAGTCAATTAAATTAAATTAAGGGCGATGGACTGGTGACCTGTCAAGGGCAGGGTGTACCCCGCCTTCCGCCCATAGACTGCTGGAAATACGCACCGCGACTCACAATGGAAGAGGCGGTAGAAAATGACTGACTGACTGACTGACTACACGAAGGCGGACTGTGTTCACTAAATGGGTGACTTTTGATTTGCTACATACATTATTTAGATGTATCAAAGTAAAGGGGGCTTAATACATATGGATGCCCCACTTTTAAATTTTTTATTTCTAAAAATATTTTAAAAAACATGTATCAGTTTCTATATCTTTGGTTGTAACATGATTCTTGCAAGTCACTAACTCAATACTAAACACAAACCGCTTTGCAACACAGCAGTTTGAAATACCTCTGCTCCAACACAAACATCATATACCCCAAATGTCAGCTTTTTACTTATGTAATGCAGGCTATATGTCAAAGCTATTTTGATGTCTCATGCTGATTTAAACTTCACATAACCTGATGCTTCTATCACAGCTACCCAGATGGGCTCCACTGAAAAATATGCCACGCAAACTAGATTAGAGGGGACAGATGTGAGAAAGAAAAAAAAAATTATAAACACTATGTATGTCACAGCAAACAATGTTATATAAAGCTAAAAAAGTTGTTATAAGATTAACATGGGTGATTTTTACAGCTACCCTGCTCTTTAATTCAGTAAATCCAGAGAAAAAAGATCACTGTAGGCTACTTCCTTTTGCATTCCCAGATCCAATAAACTGGAAAAGACATAACATGCAGCAATTTTCTTTCCAATTCAACTTGCAAACAACACAAAGAATTGTCCAATGTGGAATTATTGAAGTTGACTTCAGAAATTAAAGAATTGGTAAGTGGGAGAGAGAAATAATGTGCATCATTTGTGAACCTGAAGTGGAACAGACAACAGGCTATTCACAACATGAGGTTTTGTGTAAACTGAAAGACCTTGAGGGTTTAGTGGGAGCACTTACAGCGGGTTACCTAGGTTTCGGGAGCCCGCTGTCTTACCTTTGTGAAATGAAAGACATAATGAAGTATACCTACAAAGACTACCCAACAGTCATCAAATTTGCTCTACATGAAATGCTTGTATGCACTACAGCAACACTGGGATGAGATCAGAGCCTTATAGTAGTATAAAACACAATAAATTGGTTGTTGTGCCCCAGCCATGTAATGAAAGATGGATTGAACAGTACACTGAAAGAGACTATTAAAAAACTCTGAATCCCTACATGCACTGGAAGGAGTCACAGCTGGAATCCCTGTGATGTCATCAAGCCACAAACAAAACACTTTTCACAGCCATACCTCTTTCTCATCACCCAGCGGCAGCCGAAATGA
Source organism: Characodon lateralis (assembly GCA_036250325.1). Taxonomy (NCBI): domain Eukaryota; kingdom Metazoa; phylum Chordata; class Actinopteri; order Cyprinodontiformes; family Goodeidae; genus Characodon; species Characodon lateralis. The sequence continues at coordinate 18,244 of JAHUTJ010050301.1, forward strand.
ATGCATTGGGAAGGCATCGCGCAAGAATCTGAACGTGTTTGAAACTTGTTGGCGAGTAAGACTACTACTTTGAAGTATACTTGGAACCAAAGTTGACTATGATCTGATGTCTGTGCATCCATCGATCAAAGAACAACCAAATGTTAAGATCTGCTGTTTGTGTATCCAGCAAATCACAGGGGTAATTAAGACAAACTGTCTTCGCCTTTCTTTCTGAGCTTATGCAGAAAAGGAATTTGAGCCAGACTTTCCCTCAGAAGAGATGGTGTCCCTAATCACATCAAGTGAAGTGGCTTCCTTCTTCAGCTCTGAGAGAAGACAGGGTAGGAACCGTAGCATCGCACACCTTCCCGTGTGCCAGTCCGGGGAGCAGAGCCTACCCCAAGCTGCTACTGAGAGCTGTTTTCTTCGTTCATCACCCTTCAGACCTTCATCTCTTTTGTTTATCAGAATGGTTCACATAAGAGGTAATGTCTGGGCAGAAAACATTAGTTTAGGATGAGGAGTGCTAATGCATACAGGCCTCTATGCCTTGAGATTGGTCTATTTGTTCTTTGTTGTGCTTTAAAGTTGAGACAAACAATAGATCTTTTAAACACTGACCTACCAGTGATGTGAGTTTGCTTCACCTGTATTTTTCCTTAATCTCCTCAAATAAACCTGCTAAAAATAAGTTTGAAAATGGTTTAAAACATGCCAAATGTTGTCTCTACTAGCGGCTAACATGCTAATAGATCTGCTTATACCACACAGTAGACAGTTTTGTTTGCTGCAGAGCTTGTTTCATTCGCTCCCTAATCATTAGATAGAGCACAGTCAACGCTCATATACACATTATATGTTCATTCATTCATTCATCTTTTATACCACTTATTCCATAGTGGGTCACGGGGGAGCTGATGCCAATCTCCAGCAGTCTACTGACAAGAGGCAGGGTACACACTGGACAGGTTGCCAATCCATCGCAGTGCAACACAGAGACAAACAGGACAAACAACCACACACACACTCATTCACACCTAAGGGCAACTTAGAGAGACCAATTAACCTAACAGTCATGTATAAAATAATGGTGGTTAATTAAAACAACATTAAGAATTAATTATCCGTAAGGCTATTGATTTCTAATTCAGCAAATCATTCTTTAAAATATAATTTTATTAAAATAATGTTTTACTTGTTTGCACAAAATCAAATTACTGTTAATTAGCTTTAAAACTAAATTGACCTCATTACCAAATTCCTCCAAATAAACCATGATTCTCAAACATAAATATCCACACGGAAAATTTTATTGGTTATGGTTTTCAAATATTTTATTTGTTTCCCTTTTCCTTCATTTGTATATAGTTCTCGTATATAGTTATATAAGTTTTCCTTATTCGTTTATTTTGCTTGGTAGTTTTTTTTTTTTTATTGTTCCTAGCCTATTTAAAGAGTTTGTTGACTGAAATATGTTGGAGTTGAAGTGTTTTTGTTAATAATTTTTTATTTATTTAAGAGATATTGTGAATTTATTCCATCACAGGGGTATCACTCTTTTCATCTAATAACACCTCTACATTGGACTGGTATTCACAGGACAATACTTGACGGGCCAAAAGTTGTTTAAATAAATATTAAATAACTTAAGCATATCATTGCACAACATACTAAAATCTCAAGATTTTTTATGGAGGTGTTGCCCTGACATTTTGTTTTACTTCAGTCTGCAAGGAATCTATTGCTCACAAGATTAATATCACAAAAGTGGTTATCGGTATCAAGATACATCAAGGCTTAGTTAAAATTATGAGTGTCTTGCACAAAACACTTCCAACATAAACTAGCAAAGACAAGCTGCAACTGAGCTCCCTCTGGTCACTCATGAATCCCAAGTGGAGGCAGCGATATTCCACACAGCTATTTGATTTTAAAAATGAACCTAGCAATACAGGATGACCGGAGGTGCTGTATTGCTACCCACACAATCTGCGTTTTCTTGTACCATTCTTTTCAAAACAGTAATGGCAGATGAATGCTGGGCAGCAATTCTTGTGTTAGCTGAGTAAATAATACTAATTTAAATGATGGATCTCACTTTCTTACTTTTCTCATCAAAAATGATTGTAAGTCCTGTTGATACTATTAAGTCCTGCAGGTGGCTGGGTTTACAAACTATACATCATCACTACATCACTCCCCAGACCTGTAAAGCTGGCTTGCCTCTACACAGGTCAGCCGTTGTGAGCCTTTGACTACCTCTCTTGACAAGTCAAACGCATAAAAGACAAAGCTTGACTTCCAACCACCTGCTGCAATGGTACATTCATAAAACACATGGAGATGGCAAAAAAAGTGCCTAGAAGCAATTTCTAACTTGGACGTCTCAAAACCAGAATAAGATTATGTGATGTGATTCCCATGGTTTAAAGTCCCTTCAAGGGGATGTTAGAGAAAGTGCTGGAATGACCACATTTTTCTCCCAATTGTCTAGAGGCTTGTATAGAGCAGCACTTCCCTTACTTGTTGCTGCACACTCTCAGTCAGTCGGCTGAAAGAAAGCTGTGCTTTTCCTTGCTTACAAGAAAGACAAATGAAGATGTCTGGAAAAATCCCTAAAACATGGATAGTCGTGGTGTGGAAAAGGAGTACCCACGATCAATCACAGGCAATACTTAGAACATAGCCATGTTGCTCTCCATGATAAACTCCCTAACTAAGGTATTACTGTCTTTAGGCCTGTGTACTTACTATTTATTTCACATAGAAACTAATCCTGGCTCAGTACTTCCATGTTATTTGTCATTGTGGATGGCCATGCCTACTTAGCTAAGTTTGGCTGGAGGTTTCTTAATGCTAAAATGTTCCTCATTAAAAACTAAATTGAATCCATGACATGTAATGTATAGCATGTCAGTAGTCGACTGCGGTCTTTCAACCCAGGGAGATGTTACTGACTAATTAACCAGCTAATATGCGCTTTTATACTTGCGTCACTTTTTACAAAGCAGAAAAGCAAACAGGTATAATATTCTGCACATCGTGTGTTTACTTGAAAACTACTTCTACATTTACAGCGTGTTTATTTTACATTTTTACCAAAACCTGTGTATCCAAATCTAAGTATAAATAAACAGAATACACTGTTATGCACTGCAATATTTTTTTTATAACAGAAGGAATAGTTCTTGCTTTTTTTGCTTTAAATTGGCTAATTATATCTTTTTATATTTTAATTTGTATTACTTAATGTTTTGTGTAAATACTGTGAAACTGTTGTATTAGTCATTTAAAATATTTTGATTTTTGATGAACTTATTAAAAGACAATCACATATTTAGTACTGAAATTAATCCAAAAGGCATTAAGTCTTTAGAAAATGCTACTTTGGTGCTTAATGAAACAGAATAGATAGAGGATATAACTTGCCACCACCTACCTTTGATTTTAATTAGCTATTGCATGCATGAAAGCATAGATAAAAAATATAAATATTAGCACACTGCCTTCTTTCTTTTTGCTTTTAAATTTCCCATCTGTCCATGTATGCATACCTGTTTGTCAGTCCATCCTGCTTGAAGCTCAACTCTCTTTTGTTGATTCTCAGAGCTGCAATTTGACCCCAGCAAGGGGCACAAGGAAGCAAAATTCTGCTCTGATGACTCTAAATGGAGAGATTATCCAAATGAAAGGCAATTGCCCAAAACCCACCCATCACCTCAACCCTTCAATATCTCTTCGTGCCCTTTTTCCCCCCACTCACTCCTCACACTATGAACTAGCTATTCATCATATTTACTATTTGATTCCATCTATGTTCTGCTTACTTCCTTTCTCCCCACTGAGCCCGCTTTTTGCTTAACTGGATTCTGATAACATGAAAGGAGCTTCTAAGATCGGGACCCAAATGGCTCTGACATCTTCTCCATTCAACAACCCCCATGGCCGAGGCCCTGCTACTAAACCAACATCTTCCAAATGCCGCAGAGCCGCACCACCTCCTAATCTATCTCCTCCTAATCAGGACCTTCAAATCACTTCTCTGTGATACAGTCTGGGCCCCAGTGGTAACTCTATCAGAAATGAGCATGTCCAGGAAAAACCTGG
>JAHUTJ010050302.1:0-22319 GCA_036250325.1 Characodon lateralis
AGCCTCAGGTCATTCATGACAACCCTTGGGCCATTTATCCTTGTAATGTGTGTCGATGAGCATTCTTATCCTATTCTAACAAAAGGGAAACATTAGAACTTATATTTTGTATCACTATGGTATAAATGGGTATCACTATGGTATAAACAGCTATGAGTAATATTAATAAAGATTATTCCTAACACACCTAACCTGTATTTTTGAAAGAAAAAACACAGATGACACGTTAGATGCGGTCTGTCAGCTGGCAGGCTCTGGTCTGAGCTCCCAGTATGGAGCTAAATCCCAGCCAACTACCACACCTAGCACGCACTTTTGGGAGCAACTTCTCCTGCTGGTGACTATGAGAATTGCAACTACAGCAAAACTCAAATCAGTGCATCATTGATGGCGACCTCATCGGACCTTCTTCATTAATGAAAGAAAATATTATTATTCCACAATGTTTCTAACTTGGAAGGTATCACACACTCCCCAACAAAAAGAAAATGGCTCCTAACATTCGACTTTTCAGTTTCAAATACTCAAACTCAAAATCTAGAAATCACTGCGATCAAAAATTTGCTTTTCTTCTGACATTATCATAGGTACACAGGTTGACTGAAATGTACTGGAAAGGTGTAGGGCATAGGTGGCGAACCAGTTCAGCATTAAGAGCCAAACAAATTCTACCATCACCTTAAAAAGCCAAACAGCAATCTTAATATTAGTTACATAACACATTGCTTGCTCAAACTGTTTTGGTTTTTTTTCTTTGTCCTTAGGCCTCAGTGGGATACCTGACAGTGTTTATTTTTAACAAGTGTCTTTAAGTTTGGCTTGTACTGTGTTGTGGCTACTCGAAGCTTCTCTTTAACGTGCGTCAGAACGATGTTTAGATTTCACTTGCTTAAGTGTAGAAAAAACTGATTCACACAAATATGTTGATGCAAACATTGACATTAGCTTGAGTGCAGCCTGTCTTATGTTGGGGTATTTGTCTGTGGGCATAATTTTACAAAACTCTGTGGTTCCTTCTCTCAAAGCACATTTAGGTCTGTCATCCTCACAAAGTTCAATCATCTCAAACTGGGATGCTGCCTCATCTGTCACCAAGGGGGCCTTTAAACAGTCTGAGTCTGCCGTAAATGGGTTGATGAGAAATGTTATCTGAGGTCATTTTTGTTTCAGGTCATAAACCTTTCCTCAAAACCTTTTTGCAGATTTTCAGTCAGTGTTGCATAGCAGGCTGTTTTCACCTCTGATGATGCAGTTGCTGTTGACAAGGATGGAAAATGGGTCAGGTCTCCCTTCTGAAGATGGGTAGAGAGGAGCTTGAGTTTGCTGATAAATGTGAACACACTTTGCACCAGGTCAGGCAGCATTTTAAGCTCAACACACAGTACAGACCAAAAGTTTGGACACACCTTCTCATTCAAAGAGTTTTCTTTATTTTCATGACAATGAATATTGTAGCTTCACACTCAAGGTAAGGTAAGGTAAGGTAAGGTAAGTTTATTTATATAGTATTTTCAGCAACGAGACACTCAAAGCGCTGTACATACAATTACAATACAATCACAAAGCAAATAAACACAGATACAGACACAGAAAAACAAATCAAATGATAAAATCAAACAACAGAGGTAATTTAAANTAAGGTAAGTTTATTTATATAGCGCTTTTCAGCAACGAGACACTCAAAGCGCTGTACATACAATTACAATACAATCACAAAGCAAATAAACACAGATACAGACAGAGAAAAACAAATCAAATGATAAAATCAAACAACAGAGGTAATTTAAAAAAAATAAAATAAAGAGAATAGAATGATGGACAAGAAAATGAAAGGAAAATTGGACTGAAAACGCAACTAATCATGCCTAGATGGCACAGTCAAAGGCCACTATAAACAAATAAGTTTTTAATCTTGATTTAAAGCAACTTAGGGTTTCGCCGCTTTTACAGTTTTCTGGCAATTTATTCCAGATTAGTGGAGCATAAGAACTAAAAGCTGCTTCTCCATGTTTGGTTCTGGTTCTGGGTACGAAGAGTAGATTTGAGCCAGAAAGACCTGAGAGGTCTGGGTGGTTGATATACAGACAACAAGTCTGTAATGTATTTTGGTGCTGAGCCATTCAGTGATTTATAGACTAACAGAAGTATTTTAAAGGAAGGGTGTGAATACTTTTGTAAGGCGTTGTAGATAAAGCTCTAAATGCAAAATATGTCATGCAGTATATAGATGTATGTTTGGAGATTATAGCCCCGGACTGGACCTGCTTAGATATGTGCGTTAAAACATTAACATTGAAGAAAATTTAACTTCTGAAACCACCTTATAGAAAACACATGTTCCCCACTGGACTACAGCCTGTACAGCATTTCCCTTTTCACCAAAGGTGTCATCGCATATGTTCCTGAAATTTCATCCATGTTTGGAGTTTTGTATCTACCAGACAATCCACACTGATGTACACTTTTCTCTCCGCCTTTTACCCAGGCCACTTGAGTTTCCAGGACTGCTTTGTGACTTCAGGGGTGTGGAACGTGGCTGAGCTGGTCCGCGTGTCACAGAGTGAGTCAACGCTGCGATTTCTAGTATCAGCCGTTGTCTCTGTTTTTGATCAAAGGTTACTCAGAACATTTGAGCATTTTAATGTAAAACCTAGGTATGGGAACTAGTTGCAGTTGAAGAAAATCATATTTCAAACTAAAGCAGCCCCATACATTATCTTATACTGTTAGAAAATTGATAAAATAAGAAAAAAACATCTGCACAATGTGTGTCCCTGTGATACAGAACATATAATATAATTTCCCCTCTCTTAAAAATAAATTTTTGCTATGTAAAGGTAACCTACTGAATAAGCTAACCTATCTTAAAAAGTCATACTCTGTTTGGCTGCAGTCTCTAAAGGTTTAATTCAGACTTTTTTAAAGTGAGGTTCTGTGGAGAGGTTAAGGGCTGTTAATATCTTATCTGCAGTAGGTAACTCTCTGTGCAATTGTGTTTTTGAGAAATGCTAATCAGTTGTTCCCACTGACTAAAGCTAACAGTTGAAAATGCAAAATGATATGTGTGGCATAAACCTAACACTCTGTATCACCTGGACACACGACCCCCATGGTGGCAGCAATCATGCTTTTCTTCAGCGCGGACAGGTTGAGTTAATGGGAAGATGGGTGGAGCCAAATGCAGGGCAGTCTTAGAAAACTAGTTAGAGGCTGCAGAACACTTGAGACTTGGGAAGAGGTTGGGAAAAACAAATTGGGGCAAATTTGTGTTTATCCACAATGAATAACTTCAGGAAGTTTGGTAAGTCAGGTAAGATATTGACTCCACATAACATCCCCACAGAACCTTACTTCAAAAAGCTCCAAAATATCCCATCATGCTTTCTTTGTGATTTTTATGCAGCCTGCTACCAGGGCAGGTTTTCAAAGTTACTGAAGAAGACGTTTGGTGTGTCTGAACTTTAAGACTGCTAGTTAAAAAGGCAGAGATGGCCACTTCACAGAGCCCTTATGAGCTTTCCTGTCAGCAGTGGTTACCAAGCTCTTACGCTTCCCAGCCGCAAAGTATCAGTGGCAGAGACTTACAACCCCAGCTACCACTGGGTGCAGTATGCAAACGTCACACATAAATTCGATACACAGGGACATATGTGGTTTGTAACCATTTGTTAGATCTTAATGAACTTCTGTGGGCATGCTGACCTCAACAAGGGGCATAACAATACATTCATTGTCTTATGCATTAAAAGCTTACCTAAATTTAGTTAGCAAAATAAATAAACTGTGCATTATTCTTCTGTGTGATGGGTCTCTATGTCTGCATGTCTTAGCTCCAGTGGCCACAGCGACAGGCCCAAACTTCTCTCTGGCAGACCTGGACAGCCCAGGCTATTACAACATCAACCAGGTCACCCTGGGACGCCGTTCCATCACCTCCACCCCCTCCACCAGGTACATGCATATACAAAACATTCCTGTTCATTGCATAATATGTACTAATTAGAGATGCACTGTTTAGATTTGCCAAAAAACTATTTTTTGGCCAATTCAAGTTTCTCTTTCAGAACTGGTAAAGACAAAATGAACACCTATGTGAAATTTTAAAGCAGGATTTAGTATATCACATTAGCAGTTAGTGCGGCTAACATGGATTTAGATCCTGAGATTTACAAAATGCCACCAGCATTCCCACATGCAGGATATTTTATGACAGAAAGAGGTTGAAAGCTTAAAAGGACTAAACAGAGCACCTGTGTACTCTGTTCACCCTTCCTGTTATGTGTTGCAAGTCTTGTTCTCTCTCTCTCACACACACACACACACACACACACACACACACACGCACGCACACACACACACACACACACACACACACTAAATAAATGAACCACAGACATGCAGAAAACACAATTTCCTCTTAAAAAGCGTCTTCTTATGTGAATTCATTGACTTTTCACCTCACTAAAGCAATATATCAAATCACAGTATCAATGTGCCCAATATCCCTATTGGAAAGGACTGCTTGGAAAGAGAAAAGATTGTATTCATGAGTTTCCAACCAGCCAGCCACATGTCATTAGCTGATTTCTTGCTGCATCTCTAGCACTAATATCATTAAGTTCCTTAGTATGTTGTTAATATTTTTCCTACTTTGTTTCTGATTGTGGTCTTTCATTTCCCTTTTCCTTCCTCCTTACTAATTCCAACTCATTGCCTCCCATTTTTCCGCCAATCTGTCTGCTGCCCTGTCTGTGTTTTTGTCTGTTTTCACTTCTCGCCCTTTCTGCTTTCTCCTCCCGTTCGTCTTACGCTGCAGGACTGAAATGGAGCTTTATGCAAGTCTCCCACGGAGGTAGTTACACTCTTTGCAAAATATTTCCCTCGATACTAATGTAACACAGATCCCTCCATCACACTCGAACAAAACCAACACACGCACGCCGTCCCTCATATATGTGCATGCTGTACATTCAGAGCTCCTTGTTATTTTATTGGTCACAGATGTATAAGAATCCACCAACTTGCACAACAATGCGTTTTAGGATCAACCACTTCTATGTTTGTAATGTGAGGCCGCTTTGGGTCAGCACATTGTTAATATTCTAGCCCCGTTCTTGTCATGCTGTCTCCAGCTGGCTTTCTTTGTCCCCCTGGGTGTAACATGATATTAAAACAACACACTAAACACAAATCTTGACATAAGGAATTTTTATTATTTTCGATTTTTATGTAGACCCCTGTTCTACTATAACTCCAAGGGAATTATGCAGCCACATCAGCCCTCAAAGGTCACAGGAAATATGCATGTACATTTCTTAGAATCTCAAGTACATACGCTTTGCAAAAGCATTCATACGCTTTGAGTTGTTTTTTTTTTACATTTTATTAAATTACAGCCACACACTGGAATATATTTTATTGGGATTTTGTTGAACAGATCGACATATACTGGTGTTTAAATTTAAAGAGAAAAGAAAATTATATTATTAGAGAACATTAGTGAGCAAACAGCATCATAAAGCCAAAGGCACACGGCAGACGTGCCAGGTAGAAAGTTGAGAAGAAGCAGGGTCAGGTAATACATCAATATCCTTTAGCTTTGAACTTCTAAAAATGAAAAGAGTAAGGTACAACTGCAAACCTACTAAGACTGGGCCAACCTTCTAAAATTTATATAAAGAGCACTCATCAGAGAAGCAGCCAAAAGGTAACTAGAGGAGCTGCATAGATCCATGACTTAGGTGGAAATCTGTTAGTGCCTTCCTATTCCATATATCTGACCTTTAATGAAGACTGGTCAACATGCAAAACAATGTGTTGCAAAAAACTAACACTGCACCCTGAACAGGCAGTTCCCAGAATGAAACACAGTGGTGGCAGCATCATGGTGTGGGGATGCTTTTCTTCAGCTGGGTTAGGGAAGCTGGTTAGAACTGATGGGACGATGGATGGAGCTCTAAAACCTGTTAGACGCTGCAAAGTTGTCGCTCAGTTGTAGCTTCAGTTGTCGATCAGCCAAAGCGACAACTGAATGGTTTAGAATAGGCAAAAAATTTCAGAAGGTAGATATGCAAGGGTGGTAGAGATGTACCTGACAAAACCTGCAGCAGTAATCTCAGCCAAAGGTGGTTCTACAGAGTATTAACTCAGAGGGGCTGATTACAAATGCATGCCACACTTTTCAGATTTTTATTAGTAATAAATAACTATGAAAACCATGTATTATTCTCCGAACACTTCACAATTCTGCACTTCTGTGTGTTGGTCTATCATTTGTGGTTGTAATGTGACAAAATGTGCACAAGTTCAAAGGGTATAAACTTTTGCAAGGCACTGTAGGAGGTAATTTGCAATGACCGGGTCCTCAATCAAAATCACAAACAAAGCACCCTTTAATTCCTTCCTCTTTCCATCCTGAACACTTTGAAAACAGCCGTTCTCATGTTTCTCTCCTCTTTCTGTCTCTTTCAGCTCCAACAAGCGCAAGTCTATTGACGACAGCGAGATGGAGAGCCCTGTGGATGATGTGTTTTACTCAGGCCGTTCCCCTGCAGCTGGCAGCAGCTCTCAGTCCAGCGGTTGGCCTAACGATGTGGACGCAGGTATTGTTGCTGAAAGTATGTTGTCCAAAGTGCCACCGAAGGCCTCTACAGGAGATGGGCTGAGGTATTAGTAGAACAATAAGAAGAATACAAACTGTTATGAGAGATCCAGGAAAAGTTTATCATTAGATTATTCTTGTTTTAGTTTTAGCTTTCCTAATCATTTTTCAGTTCAAAGGGGTTTTCTTTGGATTGAAAGGAATTGTTTGACATTTTTGGAAATTTGATTTTTCAAATTATGGATCATCCTTTTCTGTACTTTCTCCTCATAAAAGGAAACATCTATTCTGGCTGTGCCTACCAGTCATAAATGTGCTAATTTTACTGTAAAAATCACACATCGGCTTACAGGAAGGGATAGAAACAATCTTCATTTTATGCAGCACACAACTGGAAGGATTTTTAGGATCGGGAATTTATGGTGGATTTTGTTCAGTCCACATACGGTCAAAATTATATATACACTCCATCTAATATTTGTCAAATGTGCTTCAACCACGCAGTTTTTGAACCACGGCCATTTACCTCTTGTCTCGGCAGAGTTTATTTTAACTGTTAGGTTTCTCTGGGATGGAACAAACTTTTAAGTATAGTCTACAAGTTTAAGTAGGGTTCAAGTCATGACTTTGGGAAGACTAGACCAAAAGCTTAATGTTAGCCAGAATTTTACATTCCAAAACCAGATCTAGTGTGTGTTTGGAATCAATGTCCTGTCAGAAGATCATTTTGTGTCTAGATTTAGCCATCTAGCTGTTGAGGTGACATTTAAGAATTTGTAGTTGGCTTTCCATCTTCATTATTCCACCCATTTTTTGCACTGGCTATGAAACAATCCCACAGGATCATGCAGCCACCACCATGCTTGACAGTTGGTACAGAGTTTGTAGGTTTAAAAGCCTTAACTTGACTCCTCCAGACAGAGTTTATTTTGTCTTGGTGAGAAAATGGCTCAACCTTTGCCTTGTTCGAACATAAAGCTTTCCTCCAGAAGGCATTTGACTTGTCCATATGGTAGCTGGAAATTTCAGTCGAGCTGAGATGAAGCTCTTTTCTTGGTTAGCACCCTCTCAGCAAGGGTGATGAAACACTATAGGTGGTGGGTTCATCGCAACCAGCAGTCATCATGGTTCCTGGGCTGTTTTTGAAGAACCTAAACAACTTCCTTTCACCTGGAGGTGACAGATTGGGTTTTCCTTCAGAACATGCCAAAGTGGTACTTGCACTGCCAATTTGAGCATATGCAGATGTTTAAAGATGGCTTTAGTCTTGTGTAAATCTACAGCATCTTTTATGCTTGCAAAGAGAATTTGCCATCTACAGTCAATCATGATCAGGAAGAAGAAGTTGCAGTGCTTTGAGCTTGCCAGGTTGAAAGACATGTGAGAATCTTCAGCACTGCCTGCTAAAAGGTTTATGTGAAGGTATTAAATCAGTTTGTAGAATTATGACCCTGTGTGTTGTATTATTATTCCATCCTGGAGAAAGTGTAGTTCTGAGAAATCATCAAAAGGCCAAAATTAAGATGACATTCTTCTCCGTAATGAGTGTATGTAAACTTCTGACCACGACTGCTTCCTTCTTATTTCTTGCAGTTAGTTGTGATCTTCTTACATATTTATTTTGGGGAAAAAAAGCATCTTCCAGAAATGTCAAACATTTCCATAAATCTCAGTGGAAATATTTTCTTCTAACCCTGAAACTGTCATGAAACAGAAGCCGCAGCTCAACTTCTGCCATCACAAATCTCCTTTTTGCATTTGTGGTGCACTGACCCCCTGCTCTTCTTCCTTTTACTTCCCCATCATCCCCATTCTCGACCTCTTCAAATCACAGTTTCTACTCCACTAAAAAGTTTTCTCAATGACCCTGCACCAAACAGAGGCAGAGCCACAGTCTGTTTTCCACAGTTTCCTCCCTGATACATCTAGTTACACTGGCACTCACACTAGCTTTTCTAAAATTCATGCAGATATTTGGAGAATTTTAGAAGATATTTTTAAAATAACCCTAACCCTAATCCTTTATTTGTCAGCTGAGAGATATGCCACAATTATAAATAAATACAAGTTTCTATAAAACATGATTTTCAAAAGTATTTGAAATATCTGGAAATTTCTCCAGTGTGGCATTTTAAAATGGGACATATAAGGAAAAGAAAATGAAGCAGTCTGTTATCCAAGAACTCTATACACAAAGGGGATTTTTATACTGTGTGGATGGACAAGTTAAAATATGCATTTTTTTGTTGTTTACTGTGACAGAGTCTGTTTGACTCTTTTCTTCTACTCTGTATATTTTATGGTTAAGAAACATACAGAGCAAAAGTATTAAAAGTATAAATAGTAGTATCTTACAAATTTTACAGAAACATTCTGCAAGGAGGGGTGGGCTAAATATTATCCACAGCGATGTAAAAGATTAAATGCTGCTAATTGCAAATTCCTCACGGTAGTTATTGCTGCCAAGGGTGGAAGGATCAGTTGTTAAAGTTGGAGAGCAATCACTTTTCACATAGGGGTCATTTGGATAGCTGTTTCTACTTTAATAAATCAAATACTCATTTAACAGCTGTTTATGAAATATTTAAGTGAGTCATGCAAAAAGCTGTAGAAACATGTTGGGAGCAAATAGTTTTTCACACCGTTGTATACGGCAGAACTAACGCTAGGCCACAAAATCGGCATTTTCTCTTTCATGTAAATATCTACTCCCATTGTGCTAGATATTGTACCCCAAAATATGTCCGTGACAAAGTAATGTGAAACAACTAGTCTAAAATAGAATGCAACATTTTCTCTGGTCAACATACATGAGATGCAAAATAATTGTTAGATGTTATGATTTCAGTAACAAACAAAATTGTAAGCATATTCTTGTCACAACCATGCTATATTTTTTTTTCTAATTTATTCTGTCATGCTAAGCTAACAACATTTGCGTTGACAACATCAAATGAGACAGAACGTCAAAGTTAGATGTGCTAGAAGAGCTAACTAGGCAAAGCTGACAAGGCTGTTCATACCTGGTTTTCCTTAGTTTAATACTTCTTCTACTCTAAGATGTTTATTACACAATATTGTCATTGTCAGGATTAAGCATGGGCTTGGTCTGAGATTTTTACGGTATGATAACATTGAGTAAAAATTGGATGGTTTCATGAAAACATTTAAAATAAAAATGCACAACATGATCGAATCGATTCTATTTCATGATTATTATAGAAAAGCAACAAATTATTCCTATTATGGCAAAAACATATATTAGGTATTAAAAGTTATAACTACGTTATCTGTAACATTTATTATTTGGATTTTGATACAAAGACATCAGCAAATTTCTAGAATAAACCCCTGCTGTATTTACTGGTAGTATATCTAGTACCTAGTTTACCTTTTTGCGGTTCTCCTCTTTCATGAGGAACTCAGGCAGATAATAGCTGGTTAATGAGTGCTGGTTTTTGCTCAGGTGGCCAGCTCATGGTGGTCACTCTTAGTTTTAGAATAGTGTTTCCTTAATCGGGGGGTTGGCTTGCTGCTATAGTTTCCACATCAAGCCTGTCAGTTCTTTTCACAAACAAAAATATTTCCAATCAGCCAGATGTGTCCATCTTGTACTTGAAGAGATGTTCTCAGTTTAAACGTCTTATCCTAAAATCTAGAATAGAAGTAGAATGTTCTGTATCATCTAAAAACATATATGACACATATTAAATTGTTATCCATTTTAGGTAGTCTTTTATTCAACCTCAGCCAACTTTATTCCTTTATTCTTACTTCCACATAAATCAACTCTATCGCACTATTCCAAATGCCCTCTGAATCTCACCACTCATAACCATCTCCTATGTTCAGCATCCCAGCAAAGCAATACCAGTTTAACTATCCATTTTCTTGTGAAACTCTAACCTCTCACTCCTTTTTCTTACAGCACTGTTAACCGTTATGATGGCTATCTAATGAAATGTATTTGCAATGTGACTTCATTGGTGTAGTATTTGACTTAAGGAATTTGCTTAAGGAAACTCCCTCTTATATGCTTCCTTTTTGATAATGCTAGCAGTCATGATGTAACTATTTTATAAACGTTTGCTGCACTCTATGGCATTAAATCCCATATTGCTAATTATTTAACCAGCCCTGTTTCTCTCTGTTTCTTTCCACCTCTCTCTGTGTCTATCATGATCTCTCCTCCCTTCTGCCATTGTTAACTCTTACCTTCTCCCCTGTTTGGCCTTTCAGTGCAGCACCATTTGGCCAGTGTGCAGGAGAGGAAGATTAAGCATGAGAGCGATGGAGTGCAGTTTCCTTACCATGGTTAGAACAACATTAAACACTCTACTGTGTACATGTATAAGTTGCTCTCCTTCCGCTCACACCACCCTCAGCTTGTGTGTGCATCTCCATCTGTTTGCCTTTTCTGTGAGCTCTCAGAGCCCTGCTGCGTTCTTTCATCTGTCTTTTCCTTTCCCTTCTATTTTCCGCTCCTCTTCCTCTTTCTCTCCGCTCCCTTCTTTTATGTGTCCTGTTCTCTGGCTCTGTTGCTGCTGGGTGGGGTTGTGTTTCTACCAGATGTCTGCTGCTGTCCATTGTGGGTTCACCAAAGTCTTCTGGTAGCCCAGTAGCTCCATAACTTCCACCACCTGTCTGCCTCAAAGATGTAGCTGTGATGCTGGATTAGAAATCAAATGTGTAGCTGGATGCATGTATCTCCAGCCAATATAAAACATGTGAGTGCTCTGATGCTTATGCAAACTTTATTTGATTGGTATTTGTTTTACTATGACCAAAGAGCATATTGTTATGACACCACATGTTTGTGATCTAAAGCGGCCAAGACCATTGGGCAAAGGGGTTTAGTTTTTTTTTTTTTTGAGGAAATTAAAGAACAGGTAAATAGAGTGTTCTGCAAGTTTTCATTCACCTAAAGCTTTTTCACATTTAGTCACTTTACAACCACAATTTCAATGTGTTTTGTAAGGATTTTACATGACACATTTTGGTTCTTAACAAAATAGCTCAAGCTCATTCAGGTTGGATGGAGAACATCTCTGAAAATCAAGTCTTGCCACAGATTCTGAATTTGGATTCTTGACTATTCTTTGACTGACTCATTCCAACACATGAATATGTTTTGATCTAAAGCATCACCACAGTATCTCTGGCTGTGTTTAGGGTTGTTGTCCTGCTGGAAGGTGAACCTCTGTCCTAGACTCAGGTTTTAGCTTCATCCATCTTCCCATCGTCTTTGACCGGCTATCTTGTTGCAGCTACATAAAGCCTCCCCACAGCAGGATGCAGCCACCTCATTGTTTCATTGTGGCAATGGTTTATTCAGATTAATGTGCGCTGTTAGTTTTCTGTCACATATCGGGTTTTGTAAATTGAAAGGTTTTATTTTGGTCTCAAATGAACTGCAAGCAGGACTTCTCATGTCTTTCTTTCAACAACAATTTTCTTCTTTCTACTGTTACCAGATTTGTGGAGCGCATGACTAACAGTTGTCCCATCAACAGGTTCACCCATGTGGATCTCTGCAGCTCCTCCAAGGTCACCATAGGCCTCTTGGCTGCTTCTCTGATTAATGCTCTCCTTGTCTGGCCTTTCAGTTTAGGTGACAGGTCTTGTTAGGTTTGCAGTTTTGACATTTTTTTGTCATTTTTAGATGATGGATTGAACAGATCTCTCTGAGGGTTTTTTAAAGTAAGGAATATTATTTTAAAAACTAACTCTGCTTGAAACATCTCCAGAACTTTCTCGCTGGCCTATCTACTGTGTTCCTTGGTCTTCATGACGCTGCTTAATTAAACTAATGCTCTCTAATCAACTTCTGAGGCCTTCAGAAAACAGCTGGATTGATACTGAAATTAAATTACACAGAGGTGGACTCTATTCACTAAGACTGAAGGCAGTTTGGTGCACTGGATTTTATTCAGGGGTGTTTGAGTAAAAGGGGCCTATCAAAAATGCACATAAAGTAAAACATAAAGCTACACTTAAGTTTGTGGTTGCAACCTGAGAAAATGTGAAAAAGCTCAAGTGCTCAGTAAGAGGCGTCAGAAAGGTAGAGAGGATGTGAATGAGGTTTCTGCAGCACCTTATCCAGCTGGTTGTTTAGACAGAGCTGTTGAAGGCTGCAGCCACCTGCCCTAGGCCTGGCTCATCTGTCTGGGATAGGCAGCAAGACAAAAAAACAACATAAGATTCAAACAAACCAAACCGAAGGTACTCAGGTGTGTCATCAGTGCACAAGGAGCCTTCTGTCTCCAAGCCATGTTTACTCACTAACACACACCCTCACAAATGTCACGCAGACACGCACATGCACACACTGAAAAATTACATTAGAGCTCTTTAACTGATTTACATTCTCACACACATATAAACACCCCCAACCTCCCCCCACCCAGTCTGGAGAGGAACAGCGTTCCGGTCCAGATGGCACCTCCATGTGTCTACAGCAAAGGGAGCTACTGGGTTACAGCAGACATCTGTTCTGGAGATGGTGGTGGTGGTGTTGGGAGTGAGAGATGTGGAAAAGCAGAAGAGGGGAGGAGGATGAGAGGAAGGAAGGGGAGGGCCTCTGCCTCTGCCTCTGCCTGCTCCAGAAGTGAATCTTTACCTGAATGAAAAGCTCTGAGGCATAGCAGGTGATCATGTAATTCATCATTAAGTCTGTTGTGTCCTGCTCAGCTCTGCTCTGCTTCTCCTTCTGCCTGCTCGCTCTTGCTGATCTGTGGTATGAAAACGAGCGTTTGGGTAAAGAAGGAGTGGGTCAGGTTTCCCATGCATTTGTGATATTGAGTTGAAGCAAATATGTTGTTTTTTTTGTTTTTTTTTGCAGAGAACGTGATGTTTTTTTTACGACTGTACTGTTATCCTATAGTGTGTATGCCTGCTACCAATGTGTGCCCTTCAGTTAAGGAATGGCGGCTATCCAACACACGCTGTTGTTTTTATGTACCTGGATGACTACATAAGCTATTTGTTTCGCTGTTTTATAAATCTGTGTCTGTGTGCGCGCACTAGCCTTCCAGTTCAGTGGCGGTTTGGGTGGTCGCTAGCTTGTTAGCGTGGCAAGACTGCAGGGTCATGGGAGCAATTGGCTGCCAGGCTGCCTGTGCAGCGTGCCAGGAGCAGGACACAGAAATAATGAAGAACAAACAACTGTTTTGTATGTGTGCAAAGACACTGTAACGTACACACTATAAGAGGAGAGAGATCAGAGTAACTTCTGTTAGCTTTATTAGACAAAGCTTTCACTGGGCATCTGGGCCTCATTTGCTGTTCCTCGCTGATATACCACCAGATATTTTGACATAGTGACTAATTAGGACATATCACAGGGTCTAAAAACGGTATGTATAATTTAAAGTTATTTATGAATAATAGGCTTATAATTGGCACTGGCATGCGGAAACCTACAGTCACAGAGGAACTGAAAACTAGCGGGCAATTTTGTTGGGTACGTGGGATTTAGTTTTTCTATTTGTTTGATGAAATCCACTAGATGCATCTGGAAACCTTTCATTTTTGCATGTTTCTGTGTGATGATGGTTGTTTGAAAGAAAGTTAGAGTTATAGCATATTCCTCCAGTATTTAGGATGTCTGGTTTGGCTTGAGCTGCATAAAACACTGTACCTTACATTTCCCTTGATGCAACAGTATAATCCTCACTCCTCCAGTTAGAGAAGAAGCCTTTTTTTCATGTCTCAAATCCAAGACCAGCCAACTCTGATGGCATCACTTTTACATCATTAGTTTACATACTTTTACATACAGAATGCATTAAACAGCAGAGAAGAGCGTTTGCAATAAACTGTAATGCAGATAGCCATGTTCTTTAAAAGAAACAGATAAATACTGATTTGTGTTAATGATGTACAAAACATAAAATCAGATGTGTGTTTTGCTTACTGATAGATATAAGGGGTTGTGGAGCTTTAGATCTTCAATCTCCAGTTTGTTTGTTTTTTTTACTTTGACTTGTCTATACCAATCCTGGCAGTTTCCAAATTCTTTTTACAAATTATAATTATATAATAAATTATAATCATATAATATGAGCAGAAATTAGAACAGGATACATTTTCAGACCCCTTCTGCCACAAGTGGCCATTATTCATTTATGATGTAAATATTTTATTATATCTTTTCATAGGACAACACTAAAGATACTACACTTAAATTTGCTATCTCCTCAAAATAAATAAAAGCATAGCCATTAATGTGTAAACCTCTGGCAACAAAAGTGAGTACACCCTTGAGTTAAAATGTCTAAATTGTACCTTCTTGTGACTTGTTAGTGTTACAAGGTCTCAGGTGTGGATGGGGAGGAGATGTGTTAAATTTGGTGTTTTTCGTTCTCACACGTTCTCAAACTGGCAGTTCACTTGAAGTTCAACCTGGCACCTCAAGGCAAAGAACTCTGAGGATTTAAGAGAAAAGAACTGTTGCTCTAAATAAAGATGGCCTAGGCTAGAAGAAGATTGTCAACAACCTGTTTTTTTTCAAAAATCCACTTGTAGTTACATATAGTGCTGCTCAGAAAATGACATATACCTAATAATAGAACCATTTTTTTCCTGAGTGGATTGATTATACAACTTCAGGGGTTAGAAGTAATAAATTATATGGGGCACAAATTTTAATTTACTGTGGATTTTCTCTTATCAGCAGAGGGTCAGTTCAATACATACACCCTTAAATATGTACATACACCCCCACTAATATTTGGGTAAACTTTTCATACCAACTTGCTGAGAAACCACACACATTTTGTAGCCATTAGCAAAGTCCTAGCAGAGTTCTCCCTGGATGTTTGACGAGCTCATCAAAATGCCTTGTGTCTTTGCACAGGACCAGCTCTTAGACATAGGCCATAACATTTTATGATTTAGCTCCGGCACATTCTAGGACCTTAATATTAGCATGCTTTTTTGTTTAGGATCATTGTCCTGTTGTAGACTACAACTGGCAGTAAAACAGCCCCACACCATTATGCTGCCACCACCATGCCGTACAGTTGGTACAACATTTGCAGGTTTGACAGACTCAACTTGACTGCTCTAAACATACTGCTTGTCTTAGAGGCCGGATAGCTCCTCCATCAGCTGCAAATTTTAGTTTAGCATATATTATATTATAATTCCAACCAAGAAAAAGAACAGTTGCATCATTAAAAGTCCCCTAATTCATGACACATGGATGGCATATGCAAACCTTTGACCAGAACTGTAGTCTTGATTAAAGTTTGGAATTATTTTTAACAATATAGTGAACTTGTTTTTCCTACTATTGCAAACTTGGATTCCCACATTTCCCTTTACCCGTTGCTTTTTAAAAGTTATCATCACACTATCGTCCCACTATTTGTTATATAACGTGTTAATATGACACGGACCAACATAAAACATTCTAACCATCTGGTTAGATTATTTTTATAATTTATAAATTATATTTATATTATTTTTTGTTATTTTGTGTGTAGGTCTGATCACACTTTTTTTTCTTATCATGCTACCAGTGAATAAGATGCATTAACTGTGTCTGCACCTCCCTCCTACATGTGGAGATAACCGCGTGGCCAAACATAAGTGCTGGCGGCCACCTTTTTCTATACTTGTTGGTGCCCACACAAGAACAGCTGCACCCGCACTGCATACGAACACCCTGGGTAAACAGTGATAAACATTTCCCAGCGTAGCATTAAAAAAGCTCAAGCTTTTCAGAAATCTGGTGTTAGACTTTATATGCTTCGCTTGTAAAGTCTATTTCCACATCTCTTTGGGCCATGTTGGAGTTGCCCATGTCTTTATTTGACTCTTGTTTGTTTTTATATGTTTGAATATTGTGCCATTTAGTAGTTTATGGGCCTCTAGGCTCTTACCACTGTTGTTTATCACTATATTCTTTCAACTGAATTTGAAGCAAGCAAAAAAAAAAAAAAAGAAAAAAAACATGAGCTCAGTATATTTTAACGGTTAAATTAGCTCTTTGTCTGAGCTGATGCACGTTTCTGTATTTTCCTAAAAGTTCCCTGTTAAATGCATTACTTTTGTTTCATACTTTTATAACAGCATATATTAAACATTGTGGTTCAAAATGCACCATTTGGAGCTCTCTCTTAAACCCAGAAAGTCTAAATTGTGCCCTTGGTTTGTCATACATCAAAATGAATTCCCTTACCAAGCACCACACCAACCCTTCATCACAGAAGAGAACCTCACACTTATAGCCATGTTTCTGGTCTGCCACTGAGCCAATTTTTTTACAAATGTATAAATATATTTTACACAGCCCTTTAACCTTTCTGACATTTATGGACACAGGAGGACACTTTAATGTGTTTATCTATGTGTGCCGACCATCACTGATCATCTCTTGCTTAACTTCTTCCATTTTTCTTCAGTTCTCCCACGACGTGTTAACTGGCCTTGTGGCCTTGTGCTCGCCACTCCACTGGAGTGGTGAGTGTGTGTGTGACTGAGTGAGTGTGTAGGTGTGCAGCAGAGGATGACTTAAAAGAAAGAGCTGAAGCACTTTTAATGACACACTACATGTCTTCAGGCTGCTGCACAGAATGCCTGACAGTCAGAGCTGCATCAGAGGACCTGTCTGTGTTTGTTTTGGCAGGCTCCTCAGCAGCTATATGTAGCAGCACAGGTTGTTCTGGCACCAGACAGAAAACACAGTCTGCCCCAGATATGAGGCCATTTAAGATCCCATTCATTTCTAAAGTGTAGTGAGTTGGCTAGTTGGCATGTTTGTTGACTGAGTTCCTGAGGCTCTCTGTGGCAACGCTGAGAACACTGGGCTTTGGAGTGCCTTGCAAAAAGATCCACATCTACTTAACTTTTCCCCATTTTTTGTAGTACCAACTTGAAAGTATTTTATTATGATTTTATGTGGCAGATCAACACAAAATAGGCCAGAATTGTGAGGTGATGATACATAGTTTTCATAGCTTTTTACAAGTAAAAACCAGAAAATGTAAAGTACATTTATGGTCAGCCCCCCACCCCCACCCCTTTATTCTGATACTTTTTAAATAAAAGTCACTGAATTTAAAAAAAAAAAGCCTAAACACACCATCCACATTCACCCACATTGTGAAATACGGTGCAGGCTGCATCATACTACGGGGGTGCTTTTCTTCAGCACGGACAGAGAAGATGGTTAGGGTTAATGTTTGGATGGAGATAAATTCAGGGTAATCAAGAATGAAAATGTGTGTAGCCTTCAAAAATTTCAACTGTGGCAGAGGTTCACCTTCCACCAGGAAAACCACTCTAAACACACAGCCAGAGCTACATTGGAATAATTTGGATCAAAGCATATTTATGTGTTACAGTGGGCTAAAATCCAGTTGACAATCGGTGGCAATACTTAAAAATAGATCTTCACTGACAACCTTCACCCAGTCTGATTGAGCTTAAGAATGGGCTAAAATTTCAGTTTCCAGATGAGCAAAGCTGATAGAGATCTACCCCAAAAGACTTACAGCTATAATTATGGCCAACGCAGGTTTTACATAGTATTGACTCGGGGGGCCTGAATACAAATGCAAACATTTTTCAGGTTATATGTATTTCTATATTCTTCTTTGAAAATCGGATAGGATTTTCCTTTCACTTAACAATTATGCACTACTTTGTGTTGGTCTGTCACTTAAATCTTAATAGAAAACACTAAAAGTTGTAGTTGTAAAATGAAGACATTTGAAAAAGTTCCAGGAAGTGTGAATGCTTATCCAAAACACTGTATTGGTGAGCTGTTTTAATAAAAAATAGCCTTGAACGTGTAGAAATTAGCCTACAGAGTAGTTATTGTGTTATAAATACCTTCATTGGTGGGCATACTTGGATTGCCATAGATTTTCTAGCTCTCCTCTATCCTGAAGCTAAGCCCCTGGCCTCTTCATACCCCCCACCCCACCCCAACCCACACCTTTCGTTCCCTTTCTCCAGTCACCTTCTCTCACGCTGAACCACTGCTGCTTGAAAACATGCCCTATGACTGGACCCTCAACCCCTCCTAGGTCTGGGACAGTCCACTGACTGTACATGAATGGACAAAAAAAACTAAAGGAACCCCTGTGTGTATTAAGATAGACATTCGAATCAATGAGGAATGAGTCAATCAATTAATCCATTGATTGCAGTCGTAATCATTTGATTCTTTTAATCGAATTGAACAAATCTGATCAAATACTTGATTTTTCTATTTTTGCTTTTTTTGATTTTATTGAGTAGAGTCGAAGTAAGAAAAGCAGCCATGTTTGATTAAAACCTCGTCTCTGTTCTGCCATTCTGTTGATCCCCTTTTTGCCAGGACTCTCGTCGCCTGGTTCTCATAAGAAGCTGGGGAAATTCGATTTCAGCGCCCTGTCCTCCCAGACGAGGTCCCCCCGCATGGCGTTCACCCACCACCCACTGCCAATGCTGGCGGGAGTGAGACCAGGTGAGACCAATCCAACCAAACAACAAACCCAGCTCCCGATCCCGCTGATCGCCCACCCCACCTACCCCCCAACCCCTTCCTCTTCACCATCTCCTCCTACCCACTCCACACTTTTCCAGGACCCCCCCACCTAACCCTCTCCTACTGTGGTATAGAGGTGGGGCTGTTGTCTTTGGGAGATGAGGGAGTTTGGGAATCTGACGCTGGCACGTTGCACTGTCGGTCTGTGGCTCTTTTTCTGTCTCCTCTTTTAAGCCTGCAGTATGCAGGTTGTGTTGGTGACAGAGCTTCTAGCGTCTCTGGATGTGGTTTGTTGAGACTCTTTCAGACCTGGATGGTTGGTGGTGGTATCTGTGATGCTCAGTTTCTTTATCCTTAGAGGAGTGAGGCGGTTCTTGATGTATTTTCAATCATTCTACTCTTCTTTTGAAACTTTAACTTCACACCTGCTTCAGATTCAATTACATTGCCTTGCAAAAGTTTTCAATCTTCTTCAACTTTTTTAAATTCTTTACAACCACAAACCTCAGGAAATGTTGTAACAATTTTATGTAGTAGAGCAGCACAATGTAGTGCATAATTGTAAAGTGGAAGTAAAATGCTGCATTGTCATTATGTCTCAACACAACATCTCCACTGTGAAGCATGGTGGTGACAGCATCATGCTGTGTGGACGCTTTTCTTAAGCACAGACAGAGAAGCTATTAGATACTGTGTAAAACTTTCACTCTGCATGTGCAAAGCAGCTAAATACATCACCCAACAGGGTTGATGCTGTTATTAGTAGGGCATAATTGTGAAGCAGAAAGAAAAGAATACAGGTTTTCAACAGTTCTTACAATTAAATCTCTGAAGAATTTGGCATCCACTTTTAATAAGCTTCCTGAGTCACTATCTTGTAGAATTTTTAGGAAATTTCAGGTCTTGCCACAAATACTCCTGGATTTTGGTCTGAACTCTGACTGGGCCGTTCTTACACACACCTCTGTAGGTTTTCTTTCATAAATGTCCCGTTGTAAGCTTCATCTGTCTTCCCATCAGCTCTGACCAGATCCCTGCTTCTGTAAAAGAATCATCTCAAGACCATAATGCTGCCACAAAGTTAGGAATTAACTTTTTATGTGGACTTTATTTACTCTTTAGATGACTTGTTATGGGTATCAGAGTAAAAGGAGCTGAATACAAATGCACGCAACTCTTTATCAGATTTTATTTTTGCTAAATAAAAGTGAAAACCCTGTAGGGTTGTGGCTGTTATGTGAAATGTGGAACAGTCCGAGACTTTTTCAAGGTGCTGTATTTGAGTGGTTGAGTGGATTTTTGTAGTTTGATAAACTCTGATAGAATTAGAGTTTGCACATTTTTATTCTATTACTCAGAGTAAAAAACCCTGTAAAAAACCCTGTAAAAAAACCCTGTTACTAAATGGTGATCAAAGTATTGAAGAACTCTCCACTACTACACCAGAGTTCAATTTCAACAATGAACACTTAATCTGTAAAAACAGATGTGTAATATATGTGAGGCTTTTAAAGAGAGCTCACCACAAATTAATCAAAATGGCCCAGATGATGTCACAATAATGCCGTCATTGTATCAGCCGGACCTTGACATCTAAAATTGTTAGCAGAATCTTTGCATGACTGAACTGGGGAATGGGGATTTCTCTGGAGTGGATATTTAAGAAAGAAACATTTTGATTAAACTGAAATCAAACATATCCAGCTTTTAGAGGGCTTTGCTTTCAGTGAAGAACTAAAAGTCAGAATATTTCATCTTGTACTGCTTTTATTTAAGCTGTTAATTTTTAATTAGTCCTTTGTGAATCCTGCATATTTATTTTCACATATTCTCTTTGGCTCCCTCTTCACTGGTCCCAATATTCTAGCAGAAATTTTACAAACTGATTGTTTTCCCAGAACCACAGTTCTCCAAAGTTATTATCAGCAATGCAACTGGTAACATGGTAATACAACATATTGTGATTTTGTCTGACTAATTCTTGTGTGTTTTTTTTTTTTTGTTAGTTCGCTTTTTTGGCAAAAAACAAAGGCACAACTCTTCAAAATGTCTACACTTTTTCCTCAGGTTTTCCAGCTGATACTAATGACATAACAACAACTACAACATAAAAATACCCCAGAAAATGATCCCTGCTAAATATTCTTCAGCCTCTTTGAAATGTGTGTCCCTTTTTAATTGTCTGTTATTTACATGAGTTCTCCTCTTTATTCGTAGTGGTAAAAGCAAGAGTCCATTAAGGTTCTGACCCTGAGCAAGCTGAAACCACCCAGATATTTATCATAACAGA
This sequence comes from Characodon lateralis, assembly GCA_036250325.1. Taxonomy (NCBI): domain Eukaryota; kingdom Metazoa; phylum Chordata; class Actinopteri; order Cyprinodontiformes; family Goodeidae; genus Characodon; species Characodon lateralis. The sequence continues at coordinate 21,373 of JAHUTJ010050302.1, forward strand.
GCGGTTATAGACATAAATCATCGCTCTCCTATTTTTATTAATTTATTACAACCACAGCACAGACCAACTATGAGACTTTCTCTGCTTGTCTTTTGTAAACTCATCCATTGAAGGAGCTCATTGTAGATAATTACACATGTGCTTTAGTTCTGCAGCTTAGCTTCAAAGCATTTTTAAGCCATCGAGCAGATGTCAAGCAATGAGGTTGACCACTGTGTCATTATACCCTCTTCTGCGGTTGTTGACATACGCCATGCCTCTTGAGATGCAAGTACGGCATATCTGATCTCCACAGTTGCATGTGGACCACGCAGATTCACAACAGCCCGCAGTCGTGTATACAATATCCCGATGCTGTTGTGGTGAGCTGTCATGTTTTTATACAGTTATGATTTCTTTCCAGGCTGACTTCAACATTGAGTTTGATGCCTCGCTAGTGTGAAAGTGCTTACCACCTCATAAGCTTTGTTGTTGTTCTGTGTATCAGACGAGCTCCGCAGTAATTCAATGGCAGGAGAACTGGGATTATGCAAAATGCTGCAGTGAAGAACACTTTGCAGTCATGGTGCCTCAGTCAATCATATATCATTTAAAGAAGCCGTTTTTTTTACCTTTGTGGGACTGTCTTTTTTTCCCACTTTTTGCCACTGATGTTTTGACACACCCCTGATTCATCTTGCACAGTATGAACCTAACTGAGATGCTTGTGTCCAAGAAGATAATAACTAATACATTTTGTTATTTAACAAAAACATGTATATTAGACTTCAAAGTGTGTGTGTATGTATATATATATATATATATATATATATATATATACACAGGGGTTGGACAATGAAACTGGAACACCTGTCATTTTAGTGTGGGAGGTTTCATGGCTAAATTGGACCAGCCTGGTAGCCAGTCTTCATTGATTGCACATTGCACCAGTAAGAGCAGAGTGTGAA